>KV017200.1:33394-44419 GCA_001598015.1 Dorcoceras hygrometricum
GACAAATGGTAACCACTTGGAAAGTCCGAACGAGGGTAGTTCGATAGATCACCGGGTCACTATCTATCTGCATGCTCAGAACATCACAATGTTCCCTACCAATGAACATGGTACTTCGCATCGCAGATACTAGTCTCGAACTCGGGCGGCCTTATCCTCATTTTGACGGCCCAATCGACTAGGAACATGTTCAGAATACACAGCGACTATTAGATGTGTTTCATGATAGCCGTCATACCCACTATCACATCTAACATACGCTTCAGTGCATTCTAGGTCTTTACTCAACGCAATTGTAAATCATTACACACATAATGAAAGTAAAGAATGCCATATAAGTAAATGCGAATATCATATATAAAGATTGTTTGTACAAGAGTCTATAAAACCCACACGCCACAAGTTGGCTAGTTGGACATCTACTCTAACACTAATAACCAATATTAGTACATCGAGGGTTGCTTATGATTCGATAACTATATGAAACATGTCAGAGATCAAATAGTGGCAACACATGTGTAACTAGTGACACCCTTTTAACTGATGCACATATCTTCTCTCGCCAGGGGCTAGGTGCACCGTTATCTCTTTAGATTACATAGCATATCAACGCGTGTATGCAAGTGGTGAATCCCTGACCACAATGCACTATCTTCTACATGTTTTGTAATTAACCCTGACTCACCACCTGATGGTACTCGTGGAACCGATATATGAGTCAAAGTACAATGCCAATGCTTGCGAGGTAAACTCTCAGCGATGTGTCAGGTCATAAGGACTAATCATGAACAACCATTCACGGACTTAATCCACTCGATGAATAATAACCAACTGGAAAGTCCGAGGGAGAGTTATTCAATGATTTCATCGCAGGATCATCCATCTGTATGTTTGAACATCATGTTCCTACCATCCAATATATCATCAATGATATTAGTCTGAAACTCGACCGACATTTATCCTTCTTTTAGGCGGCCCAATTGACAAGGAACATAATTTAAAATATATTGTAATAAGTGATTCATATATTCAAGTTCTTTATCTATAAACCTTGCATGGGTAAATAGATAAAACATTTATCAGAATGTAATAAAATATAATAATATTAAAATAAAGATCGTTTATTACACATAGTCAATAAAACTCCTAGCCACAAGTTGGCTTGCAGGGCATTTACTCTAATACTGAGCTATCTAAATTTGTGGAAAGGAGGATGGTTTCTACGGGGAAGATCTCGAATCCAAGTTGGAAGGATTCGAAGTCGTGATGAACGTGTTGAAGAAGGCGGTTGGTGTTGTTCAACCAGTGGCGCATGACTCAAGAATTCTATCCCAATTCAAGCTACAGCTAAGGCAGCAGTTTATCCCATACACACCGTACAAAGACCAATATAACATATAGAAGTAGATCATAGGACAATATACATATCACAACATACACGTACAAGATATAGAAGAAGAGCAGCTCATACCGACAAACGATAAACTTGTATTAATAGTGAAGTAAAATTTGATAAAGAACTAGAGCAATTACTTGTACAAGCTTCAACTCAGTTCTGCCCATCACAAGTGAGATATAGAAGGGGAAAGGATGATGAATTTATTCAGTTCTGATGTTTAGGAGAACAAGGACAAATCAATAAGTCAACAAGCTTATATGGAACAAGTCTCTAATGACCGTCCCATCTGTATTAATTCAGGCAAAACGTGTCAGATATGAGCTTCAATTTTGACTTTCCAATGACCTCTGACCTGAAGAATGAAGATAGTAAATCTCGGCTGCAGCACTTTCACCAACAATATGTTAACTCAACCACAGCATTAAAAAAATTGTGATTTGTATAATAATATGAGTCTTGTTATGTAGTGACTATTGGAGTTTTGTTATGATGATTTGGAGGCACAATTTGCTGCAAATGATAAATTATTAATGGATTACACATCATTATTTCAGTAATGATTGGCTTAACCACAACGAGAAAGTATAAATCATCATATTCTCCATATATATTATGTACCATCCATATATTATAAATTCTTCGCCTTCATGGCCTTTTTGTACACAAAATTATACAGCCACAACACAATAGTGTTGTTTTTTTGTTCCAAGGCAAATATACCACTCAAAGCATATAGCTGATCTTTATGCAAGACCTCTAATTTTACACTGTATGATCTAATATTTGGGTTGAAATTTGAAACACTTCTTGGTTATATATATAAATATAAATACAACTCTCTCTTGTCCTCTTTATGAATCAACACATTTCTGTATAGCGAACAAGAATTTGGGAATCAAACATCTCCTCTTGTGTAGTGCAAGCAAATGTTATAAAGCATCAGTTTGTCACTCCACAACATACATCACACGTCGTGAATCCAAGACCTTCACAGTAAGGACATTTTGTTCCTTCATCTACCCACTCCAGAAACTGCACAGCATATCTCACTTGTTAGTTAAAAAACGTGAAATATATATTAAGTTTAGATACAGAAACAATTCAGTGTAAAAACAAGTGTAGTGAAAGTTATGTCATATTAAAAATGCAAAGTGCGTTTAGGTTCTCAAATCGCATTGGCTAGCCTCATCTTTATATGTCATTCAAACATACAAAGTCTGCATGACTATGAAATACCATTGAGACAAAGAACTGCAAAAGAGGATAAAGCATTTTCTAACCTGTGGCTCAATGTTTGGCTCACCAGTTCCATCACATTCTGTCGAGAAAAACAAACAAATCATTGGCTCGGATAAATGAATAATAGGAAATGAATAGACTTCTGTAAGCCAGGAAAGTATGAGAAGAGAATGTGTACCCATACACAGAACACGTCCCTCTCCATGACAGGAAAGGCACTTTACTACTGTAGCATTGATGCTGCCAGGCTTCATTCGTTTGCTACTTCCAGAAAGTCTTGAAGGTTCTTCCCAACGATTCTCTCCAAGAAGAAAGACTCGGTGCGGAGAGTTGGAAACTTCTGATGCACCTACCTCTCTCTTCTGATTTTCAGATATACTGGTGGTGGAAGAGATTGGGGCTCCATTTTCGGTCTTCAAGGAGATATGATAAAATCAGTATATGAACTCAGTTCTTCCGTTATTCCAGATCACTTCAAATTTTGCAATTACAATGGGCAGACCAAAATTAAAATTTTCATAAGGAACGGACTACACAAGAGTGGTTATCATATGTTCAAATGCCCCATGGATGTATTATGAATAGCATTCCGAAATGAATGGTGGTTAAAAATTTAAAAATACACCTCATAATATAAAGGCCTTCTAATTTGAAAGTCAGGCAGCAAATAAGGAGCATGGATTCATTAATATCTTGGATTTCATATTCATATGAAGCCGATAATTTTTCTCAAAACAATTTCTTGGCCGCGAGATGGACCAACAATAATATTTTTGTGATATGTCCTTTTTATCAATCAGAATTCGCAAAAACATCACAGTTCAAGCAATACAAAAACCTTCTTTGGACCAGAAGATTTATTTTCTTTGATTTTGGTCGCACCAAGGCCAGAACTTCTGAATTTTTGCTCCTTGTACAACTGTTCCAGAAGTTCTGCAGTCATTATGCCATCTTCTCGTGCTCCTATAGAGGACTGTCAAAATATTAGGAAAAGTAGCAATATTTAGGCAATAACACTGATTCTCTGTCCGGTAGATTTTGTAGTAAAGCACAACTTACTTGCCAGGTTTTTACAGCACGCTCAGTTCCAGTTGAGAAGCTAGAATATTCGATGTCCTCTTCACCAGAATAGAATCCAAGTTTCTGCAAAGCTTCCTATCATAGATGACATAAAACAGATAATGCACCATATAGAGTTAATATCCGGATAAAATATTTACAGAATCTCTCCTTTTGTCCTCATATTAATCAACACAATCACAGTGTTCTCATACACGATACTAGCTGTCACTTCAATTATCCGCACAAACCTTTCAAACACTATCAAAAACTTGTTTAGTCAAATGATCCATTTCTAATCCAAGAAATAAATAATAGAAGAGGGTATCAAACCCCAAAAAATATGTTTAACAACCAACGAGTAAATATCTTAATACGTACATACCAATTGAAAGTTTTAGCATTTGCTATGTCAAATGACATTTAGTTCAATTAACAAGAGGATGCCTCACTAAACCAACTTGCTTGTCAAAAAAATTAACGTGAAGCACACTACGGAGATTAACTGGAAAATATTCACCTGCTCAGCACCATGCTATTCAAATTTAACTACCAATTGAAACTCTAAACGGAAGCCATTAACATGGGCTATCCCCGTGGAATATAGAACACTTTGAATATCCTTGGTTCAAGTCACATTGTAGAAAAAATAAACCAATGAATACTTCCAAGATGATGTTGTCACGTTCAACGCAAAACAATCAGCCCAACTTCTTTAAAGCCTTTTATTCACTAAGCATTACTCAATAAAGCAGAATATGTCTTCTTTCCTAGAAAACTTCATGGAGGAAAATATTATGCCAAAACCAAAAAGGTCACAAATTAAACCGTTACTGGCCGTCACAGCATGCATACCTGCATCGCTTGTACTTCTTCTCCTTCCGATCCACTCCTCAATGTCACCCTCCTCTTCACTGTCTCCTTTCCATCGGAAACACTTATTATTTCCTTCACAACATCTTCTTCCTCATTCTTTATAGATGCCTCAACCACTAGTGGCACGGCACTTGAACCACTCTCGGTAATTCTATTTACGATCTTACCCGAATCTCCATCCTTCAGCACCTGCAGAAAAACTGAAATTTTATCACCATCAAATTATGCTGTCATTTACATTGATTAACCTGAAATCCAACAATTGCAAATAGGAAGAAATGCAAATAAAATACATAAACTTCATCAGAACGAGAGTTATGCATCATGTGATACTTGCAATAACTAATGTATCAACCATTAAAAAATTATACCTGTATTTCATAATACTGCAAAGAGCATATCCGATGCAACAGTCATGCGATTCTACAAAGAAGCTGACAATTTACATATCATTTTAGTATTACCCTTCAGAATATATTGAGTCGGAGTCACCAACACTCACTCCATTTCCTCCCCTCTTCTGTAAATATGAAGCAAGTTGAAATTTTTTCAAGAACCAATTGTGTAATTTGTCTGTCCCAACTCAGTCTAAATTGATGTTTCGAGTTATATGAAAAGGGTACAAAAAATCTTATAAGAATCTGGGTTGACGAGCGATGACAGATATGGAATAGATGATACAAAAACCACATTGTAATAATGCTTGCGTGGGTCCAGTAACTCACATATTACCAACTAATTTCTAGTCTCAGCTCACAAACTCAATCGGACAAACAAGGCAAATAACATTTTGATCCTCGTTAAGATGGAAAAAACAAAATCCTTGTCATAAATTAATAGCGTTTTACACCACCCCCGACCCCACAATCCAAAAGTTATGAATTATACAAAAAAGAGAAAAGGAAAAAGAAAAGAACCCCCATTTCTTTACATACCTGCAACAAATTAGCAATATTTGCAACAGTATCGGAAACCGAGGACGCCGGAAGAGAATTGAGCTTCTCGAGTTCTTGTAGTCTAAGTCTAAGGCTGTTTATTTCCTGAACCAACCGTTGGCGTTCTTCCTTCCATCTCAGCTCCTCCCTGAGCCACCGCTGCTCCTCCCTTAACCACCGCTGCTCCTCCCTCAGCCACCGCGTTTCTTCCTGAGGACCATAACCAATTGGGCTCTCGTTTGAGGGTGAAAATGAGAAACATACATGGGATTTTGGCCAGAATTTGGAGGATATCGAGCTGTGTTGAGAATTGTGGAGAAACGGAAGGGTTAAGTTCGAGGTTAGAGGCAGTATAGATGACATTACTGCAACTTTTGAGGGAGCTACTCAGTGGGGGAGATGTGTATGTATCGTGTATGTATACATTTGTGTGTTCGATGTGAGAGGAAGATATTGGTCGAGTGGTTAAAATTTAGTTAATTTAGTTATATTGGGAGATATAATAAATTCTCCCATCTCAAACTTTGATAAATATCTAAGGTAAATTATTTTAAATCCTTAAAGTCAAAATATAATTTTGCTTTCGGTTTTTATCTGAAAAAGATTTGTTTGCACTTCCTGATATTACAAAAAATTTATTTAAACTTCCTAATACCTCATGATTTTATCCGATAGAAATTGAGTACAAATGATTGAAAATAGAGTACATAATATATGATATTTAAGTACAAATTATTTTAGATTCAGTACGAAAATTAAGATTTTGAGTATAAAACTATTACCATCTTTTACAATTACCATTCATTACATATATTCCTATATCAAATATCATATTTCAGTATCAAATTTGAAATAGGTTGTACTCAATTATCATATACTAATATCTTATTTTAAATATTTTATACCGATTATCACTAAATAAAAAAATAATTTTATTATTAATACAAAGACAAAATATACATGTTTTTTACTCAATTCATATATTAGTATCGAATTTGAAACAGTTGGTACTCAAAGTCATATATTATATACCCTACTTTCAATAATTTGTACCCAATTTTCATCAGCTAAAAACATGTAGGAATTCAAATAATTTTTTTCTGGAATCAGGGAGTACAAATATATTTTTTCTGACAAGAAATGGAAGCAAATTTATGTTTTGGTTCAGTATTTAACAATTTTAAACAAAAAAGAAGCATATATTTTTGTGTTAGAAAAATAAAGACCGAACTATTTCATAATCCAAAATGGTTACATTATTATACTAAAACATGCTATGGAGCTTTAAATCCCTAAATGAAAACATAAATTTATTTCCAATCCCTGTCGAAAAAAATTTCTAGAAAATTTTGTTTAAACTCCCTATCACCACATGTATTTATCCGATAGAAATTAGATACAAATGATTTAAAATAGAGTACATAATATATGATATTTGAGTACAAATAGTTTCAGATTTAGTATAAAATTAAGATTTTGAGTATAAAACTATTACAGTCTTACAATCATCATTCATTACATAAATTCTTGTACTCAAATATCATATTTCATTATCAAATTTGAAATAGTTTGTATACAATTATCATAATATTTTAAATATCCTGTACCGATTATCACTAAATAAAAATTTTATTATTAATACTGAAGGGTCCGAGACTGGTATCGTGAGCTCTCACATAGCTCGGGTACCAATTCATGGATCAAAATTGCAAATTGCATGATTTTAAAAAGGTTTTTAACAGAATAGCACGCAAGCAGATCGCGCCTAAGCTGAATCAGCATGAAGCAGCGCTGCGTGCTGAACTCAGTTGTGCGTGCTGAACAGATTGCGCGCGATCTGAACCATGAAAACATGAGCTGCAATAGCTCTGGTTTTGAAAGGTTTTATCACCGAGAAGTAGATCGGGTATGATGATAAATCATGCGAAAACAATCGGTGTTGGGATCGAAAAACCGGGGTTGATCGTGAGCTCTGCCACAACTCACGTAGGCTCTCACACAACTTGAATACCAATCCCATAAGTTACGTGCATTTTAAAAATTTTGGGAGTTTGAGAAAACCAGCACGCAACTTGTGAAACCAGATCGCCGTGAATCTGGACCAACAGCTCTGCGAGCTGGTCCAGATTACCAACTGCTCTGCGAGCTGGTTCAGCTCAAACGATCTGGTTCCGTTAATCTTGAGCTGCAATAGCTCAATGTCCTTGAATGTTAATGCACCGAAATACAGATTGAGTAATGAATTGAAATCATGCGGAAATAACTCAAACTGAACATTTATTAGAAAGCTCATTTACGGTTTTATGCATAATAAACAAACATGTTATGCGTATGAATGTAAGTGCGGAAAACAGTAAAGAAAATACGCTACAATTTGTTTATGGAAGTTAGGAGCTGAATCTCCTACGTCTCCCCTTCTTCTGCAATCGGGAAGGATTCCACTAGAAGAATTTGATTGCAGCGACCTACGCTACAATCCACTCCTACGACCCGCAGCCGTAAGAACTCCTAGCAACCACCATTGCACACTAAGCCCGCAAGCTGTGTGTCTAACATCATTTCTTTATTGCCTCAATGAGAAAGACTACACACACTTCTTTAGTCTCAGTGCGAAAGACAACACACACTTCTTTAACGTCTCAGTGCGAAAGACAACTAGACTTGTTTAACGTCTCTGTCCAAAGACTACAATGGAGAGTTTTATTTTTACATTCAATCTTAACTGTTTCGCTCAACTTTCGAATGTATGAGTGAATGTGTATGTATGTGAGATTTACAGTGTAAGCACTATCTCTCAAATATAAAATCTCACACTGGGAAGTGCTCCAATCCGAGCTGATTATCTGTTCTTCCCATGGTTGTGCATTCTTCTGTTTTTCTTTTTTGGATTGGCACAACACTTCTCTCTCTGTTTTTGCGCATCTTCATTCTGTGCTTTTCGCCTGATATATAAAGCCGCTTAGCAGATTTGTCCGTTGGACACAAAGTTCTAGCCGTTCTGAAAAGTCTTCTGACGTATTTGTACTTTGCGTCTGTAATGCCCGAAATAATTAAGAAAAGAATTAGTAATTCCGACATTTAAGATTTTTAAATAATAGATGTTGATGAAGCTTGATTATGAGCTCGGATTTCGTTCTGGAAGTGTTGGGTGATTAAGGAACTGTGCTAAGTGTGGGAACCAGATGAAGCGACCAGACGAAGCGATTTGATAAAATCGTTCAGCAGCAGGTTACTGTAGCAAAGTCAATGCGGGTCAACACTACTGTAGCTTGCGACTGGTTGAATTTTGAAATTCAGTCGAAGCGCTAGTGTGGGTTGCAGCTGGAAGCAGACGCGCGAATACAAGGATCAACGAGGAAGCGCCACGTGTTGGTTATTGTTACGCACGTGGGAATCAGCATCAAGAGTTCCTTACGCACCTGCTGGTTTACGTATCTGCTGGTTTATTGATGTATCGACTGGTTTTGATGACGTAGGTGCGACGTCGTCGTTTTGGTAATAAACGTGAACCAGTCGAGGCGAGTATGTGAAATTTGGTTCCAGCTGAGAGAGCAATGCGACATCGTTTTGACTTATGAACAGGAACCTCGATACGAAGTCGTTTGGTATAAATTAGTGACCAGTCGAGGGATCTGAAATCAGTTGATGGTTTGTGGTATCTACTGGTTACTCAGTCGAGGGAACAATGCGACACCGTTTCGATATCGTATTAGATGACTTAACAGCATCAGTCGTTGGAATAGGAGAGCGACCGGCTGCTAATAGAGGTGATACCAGCTGATGACACGTTACGACGTCGTTGGAATTAATTGTAACGACATCGTTTTGATTTACAGTGTTGCGACTGGATTCTTGTTGCGACTGATTGTTACTACGGCTGGTTGTTGCTTCTGCTGTATAACAAGAGAATAAGCAACAGTTGAGGAATCTGGTTACCGTTATCCACTTTCGAAGCGGTGGGAGTATATCTTGTTTGAATACTCAGCATGACACATGGAACTCGAATTGAACACGTTGGAAATGCTGCAAAAAAACAGAGATCGTTGTCTATAAATAAGAGTGATTTCGAAATAGTGAGAACATCTTGATTACATATATCAATTTGTGATTCTGCGAGTATCTCAGGAAGTGCTGAATAGAGCTTAAGAACACTGACTGAAGTATTTTGAAAACAGAGGAATGAAGGTATAATTTGACAGTAGAGTCAGGGATTAGATTACTCAAGAATGAGTTTTCTTGAGTTGTCCCGCTGAAATCAAATACATGTTTGATTACTGTTTTTGACTTAGAACTTGAATTGTGTATGTGTCGATCCATCACAGGTAGTGGATCTTTTGTATTTGCATGACATTGCATATTGAAGAGATTTGAATTGATTCTAATGCCCAGGACTGAGTTGGCCTGATTTTCAAAGCCGGAGATGGTTTCGATAGATGAATATTCATGTCAAGATCGGATACGAATCTTGATGGCGTCGAACTGAAATGGAATCAATTCTGAGATCGAAGAAGAGAACTAGAATCATTTCATTACATTGCATTTGTTTTACAGATTGATAAACTGTTATTCATTTTATTTCTATTATTCATGCCTGCTGATTATACTGAGATGATTCTCACCGGAGTTTATCCGGCTGTTGTTTTGTTTTGTGTGTGTGCATGACAACAGGTAGACGAGAGCTGAACTGAGGTGGGGCATGAGTAGTGGGAGCTGGCTAACTAAACGAAACGCAACAATGAAGAAGAACCGTTAGAAATCAGCAGTTAGCATAGATATAGTTAGCGTTAAGATGGAACCTGGTTTTACTGCTGCTGGTCAGCTTTTTTATTAGCAAACGTCACATGTAATACTTATTTGTACTGTCTTGTTCTGTTATAATAAATAAACACTTTGAAAAACAAACGTAGTCTTGTATTGCTATCCAGGACCAGCTGATGAGACCACTAAAAAAAATTTGGGTTTTCCAGCGTTCATTACTTAAATCCGAAGGTTTATTTAAATGCTAACTAAACACTCATAAGATGAGATTAGAAGATTAATTGTGAGCAGAGAGCCTCACAACAGGTGGCATCAGAGCTCTACTAACTTAGTAAGATTATTGAACTAGATGAGTGGGGTAGATCGAGTTCTTCCTGACTGATTAGATTACAGAAACAAATGAATTACATGCTTGTGTGGTATATGTCTTACTGCTTTTGAATTTATATCACATGATTATTGTGAATAAATGGTAAGAATATACCGAAGAGTTATGAGAATTACATGCTTTGGAAGTGATTACTAGCATGTATTGACAGAGCTCTACTAACTTAGTAAGATTATTGAACTAGATGAGTGGGGTAGATCGAGTTCTTCCTGACTGATTAGATTACAGAAACAAATGAATTACATGCTTGTGTGGTATATGTCTTACTGCTTTTGAATTTATATCACATGATTATTGTGAATAAATGGTAAGAATATACCGAAGAGTTATGAGAATTACATGCTTTGGAAGTGATTACTAGCATGTATTGA
>KV017200.1:90118-105369 GCA_001598015.1 Dorcoceras hygrometricum
CTCGGGCGGCCTTATCCTCATTTTGACGGCCCAATCGACTAGGAACATGTTCAGAATACACAGCGACTATTAGATGTGTTTCATGATAGCCGTCATACCCACTATCACATCTAACATACGCTTTAGTGCATTCTAGGTCTTTACTCAACGCAATTGTAAATCATCATACATACAATGAAAGTAAAGAATGCCATATAAATAAATGCGAATATCATATATAAAGATTGTCATATCTATAAACCCACACGCCACAAGTTCGCTAGTTGGGAATCTACTCTAACAATCGCGAGTGTTACTAGGTAAACCCATTTACCTAAAACACTTCTAGTACTCTGGCTAGAGATTTATACACTATTATCTCCTCAGATAGCATAGGATATCCACGCATGAAAGCGAGCGGTGAATCCTCGACAACGAAGCATTGACTCCTACATGCATCGGGACCTCACCCAATCCCGCCGCCTAATGACCCCAAATGAGTCGGCAAACGGGTCAAAGTGAGGCGCCTATCATGTAGAGTCTCAATGACGTTTCGAGTAGTGAGGACTAATCAGTACAACCAAGACCTCAGACTTATCCACTCGATAAATGGTAACCACTTGAAAAGTCCGAACGAGGGTAGTTCGATAGATCACCAGGTCACTATCCATCTGCATGCTCAGAACATCACAATGTTCCCTACCAATGAAACATGGTACTTCGCATCGCAGATGCTAGTCTCAAGCTCGGGAGGCCTTATCCTCATTTTGACGGCCCAATCGACTAGGAACGAATTCAGAATGCACAGTGACTATTAGATGTGTTTCATGATAGCCATCATATCCACTATCACATCTAACATACACTATGGTGCATTCTAGGTCTTTATCCAATACAATTGTTAATATCATATAACATAATGAAAATAAAGAATGCCATAATAAAATGCGAATATCATATATAAAGATCGTCATATACAAGAGTCTATAAAACCCACACGCCACAAGTTGGCTAGTTGGGCATCTACTCTAACAGATATATATAGCCTCTGTGCTGATATATCCGTTGGACACAGGTTCCTAGCCGTTGAAAACTCTTCTGTAAAGTTATGACAAAGTTGTACCTTGTGTCATTCGTCACTTATTGCGTTTGCAGGCTTTGTTGACTTTGAGCATGTGAACTCTGAACCTTATGTAGACGAGATGAAGCAAATCAATTTGAACCACTCTGATCCAGTCTTCACATACGCTCATGTTCAAACTGCTTTGCTCGTGATCTGATAGCCTGTTCTATCATCCGATCTATTCTGCTCTGATTCTTCCTCTTTCATCTCTAATCTATTTCCGCGCTTCTCATTTGAGCTGCTCTAATTCTCTAAGCTGTTCTAATCTGATTCTTTCTTGTCTTCAGCTGTTTCTGTGCTTCTTTTCAAAGCTGCTCTTGTTCTATCTGCCCTAATATGATCGACTCTGTTAAGCTCTAAGTTGATCTTTCCGTAAAGATCTAAGCGGCTTTGTTCTTTTCTGATATGCTATTATCTATTTCATTTCTCTGTGCGGACTGCTCTTGCTCTGCTGTTTCAGCTTAGACGTTCTCAGCTGATCTGAATCGATTCTTCTCCGATCTGTTCACTCTGAACTGATATATATACTACGCTGATTCTGTCTGAGCTGCTTAACTGAGATGATCTCCCGATCTGATCTGTTCTAAAATCTGAGCTATTCTGAACTGCTTCTCTAAGCTTATCCGATTCTCACTGTGCTTTTAATCTTATCTGAGCTGATTCTAATCTGTTCTACCCTGAAATGCTCTAAATTGATCTCTGAACTGAATACTGTTCATATTTTCTGAACTGAACCTGCTCTTCTCTAAGCTATTCACTCTGAACTAATTCATCTGATCTATTGAACTGTAAGCTGAACTCTAATCTGCACTTGATCTCTGAACTGAACGCTTCTCTCCTGAGCTGAAACCTGCTCTGAATTGGTTTCATCTATGCTGATCTTAACTCTAAGCTGGATGAGCTTGGATGTTGTCTGCTGGACCAGTTTGGGCGTTCCTACTGTTTCGTCTTGGACATCTTCTCAATTCCACTCATTTCATTGCTTTCAGCTCATGTCTGATCTGTTTCAGATCACTTCTGATCTGCTATAGCTCGCTTCTTCAGCTCTCTGATCTGTTTCAGCTTAAACCTACACACTTGATTCAAATTTTTAGAAACATAATAGTAGGTTTTGTGTTTATCAAAATTAAGATCTGATCAGTTACACAGATCCAACAATCTCCGCCTTTTTGATTAACACAAAAACTGGATAAAAATAAGCACGAATAAACAGATTTAAAATATTTTTCTCCCTTTTTGTGGGAATCAAAAAGGGTTCAAAATCTTGTCTCCATCTGAATAATTAAAACCAAAACTCCCCCTCAATAGAGCACGGGATTTTTCAGTTTTTGAAAATAAAATTTTTTCAGGGACGACAGTTTGCAGAAAACAGCATGCATGATATGAATTCAAAAAAATCGTATGCTACTAAAAATTCTCATCTATTCAGATTAGAGGAATAATTGAAGATTCAATTTATATAATCTCTTCCATTTTTCTCTAATTTTAGCATAACCAAAACTAGAGATCTTGGCGTGCACACAGATCTCGTGCAATCTGTGTCAGCTCGTCAAAACAGATATTGCTGCACTTTTCTTTCGAAAAACTGCTTTGCAATTCAATAATCATTACTCCCCCTATCTTTATAAAATGAGTTTTAAAACACTTTAAAAATAGTTGGCACAGATAGATTCTGTCACATAAAAACAGTTTTGATAAAACTATATGAGCTGAAAACGTTTTTTAACCTTTAAAAATTATCAATTTAAAATGCTCTTTCAAGAACAACCTGCTTTGATACAACTTGAAGGGTCTTAAACTGGTACCGTAAGCTCTCACACAGCTCGGGTACCAATTCATGGATCGGAAATACAGATTGCGTACTTTTAAAAAGGGTTTTAAAGAACAGCACGCAAGAAGATCGCGCCTACGCTGAATAAGCATGGAGCAGCGCTGCGTGCTAAACAGATCTCGCGCGATTTGAACCATGAAAATATGAAATGCAATTGCTCTGGTTTTAAAAGGTTTTAGTACCAAGAAGTAGATCGGGTATTGTCAGGCCTCGTGCACAAACACAGAGTTAACCACACAAACAATAGCGGAAGCATTTAAAATAGTGGCTAAAATTTTCGCTTTTGGCCCGACGGAAAGATAGCATAATTCAAAATACAACAATACTCAAAATATCCCAATTTATAAAATCACTCAGTACAACAGTACAACATTTAACAGATACAAGCACTACAGAAAAACAGCTGGAAAACAATAAAGCACAGGGCATCCCCCGGCAATCAGTGCTTATACATATATGCTATACACTAACTGGGACACTATAACCACCTCCTGGGGCACCTCCAGCTAGGTCAACTCCACGACCAGCTGAATAACCATGGTAACCTGAAAATACACACAGGCGAACAAATACCAGCCACAGAGGGACATGGGGTGAAACCCCAGTACGGAGAGCAACATGAATACAGCAAAAGGAAAGCAACAGATAATATGCAAATGCTATGCATGAAAAGATGAGTACAAACGGAAGGATACAACCAACGGCTGGGAGCCAGAATCTCAAAGCTGATCAAACCAGATAGCAACGAATAACAGTTGTGTCCATGGGGTGTGTGAGTATATGGGAGCTACCCACTCGTATCCACACACGGCACCAGATGCTAAACACAGCTCAACCTGCTGTTGCCCAACTCAGGAGGTGTGGGAGCTACCCACTCCACTCATAGTGGCTAACAGATCCCAGCAGGGAGATGAGGGTGACGGGAGTTACCCGCTCGGCCTCTAACAGCATCCTGGTACGCACAGTTCAATAAACAAGGAACAAAAGGCACGGCTACAACAGATCTGAGCTCAATATGATAAATGCGTGTATGCAACATATACAATGTCCACACAGAACATATACAACAATGCAAGTCATACACAGCAGCAAGCATAATCACCCATGCTCAATCCAAAGCTGTAAAACAAGCTCACATCCGTACCTCAAGTCTTCTGAGCTACAATTACCACAAAATAGTCCCGATCAACACATATCTCACACTTGTAAGCCAAATACAAACACTATCTCAGGGACAGTAGCACAGAAACTACAAATTGGGAGCTACGAGCTCAACCAAATCTGTCCTACCCTTCTAACACAACAGAAGGCTCTAAACGAAGCACAAGGTAGGATCTTTACACTTATCCAACGAGCTACCTGAACGGCAGAAGAAATCCGACGCTTATGCTAACAAACTACATAAGGGAGATGTCTCGCAAATCTCTCCAGCTTAACGCAAGCTTCCAAAAGTAGTTCCAAACGAAGCGTCTCAGCAAGAGGAGTCCAAAGCTACCACTCTCACTTCAGTCGGGGCTGTCTACCATCGGCAAATCGAAGAAGATAAGGTTCGGTGAACAGTAGCTAGGGTATCGCGACAGAGTTCGCTATCGGGAAATATTCTAAGTGTCGGGGAACAATAATAGACAAAAGGGGTCAAAGTCCTCTTATATAACTCAAATCTGCTCAAGTCTACTGAACAGATCCCACCATCAACTTAAGGTACAAAGCTGATTTCCCACTCGGATCTGAATCTCACAACAGATATGACCCTATGCCAACACAGATCCTGGCTAACTCAAACGACGTCGCACAGGGTCCACTATCACATCTGGACATATTACCTCACTACTTGAATCTGAAAAGCCAACCGGCATCGAAACACTCAGATTATACCGAAATCTGAAGACCAACTCCTCAAATCTGAATCTCGCTCGCTAAACCAAAACGCTGTCGTTCGAACTAATCCAAACGACGTAGTTTAGATACTCGCTACAGAAACACGCTAGCAAACTCACATCTGCTTAGCGACAACAGATTCCGTCACCACTGCTGAACGCAAACACTCAGCGCTGACCAACAATCACTTCTGATCAGTTCCCGCGGATATCTCCAACTCTCCAGATCTGTTTCAAGGACTTAAAAAAATCGGATAGCTTCGCCAAGCATACCAACTCAAAGCTGGTCACCTAGATTTGTTCGCTCATATCTGAATCTCATAAAATCCGATTAATTGACTCAATTAGTCTAAGTAAACTTACTGGTCTCACATCTCTCCCCCACTAAAACAGGATTTCATCCTCGAAATCAAACAACTTCAGATCTGAACAGAAACTCAACAAACCAAGAGTTCAGGATAACTGGGAAAACCACAAGCAACCAACCAATGGAAAATCAACAAGGAACAAACTAGCTACTGAAATCTGATACAGCGTTCACTCAAACAGATGCGGCCACTCACGCTTTATCTTCTCTTATAGTTCCCACGTAGCTTCTTCTCTAACATGTTTGCTCCACTGGATCATTACCAAGGAAATGGTCTTATTCCTCAACTGTTTCTCTTTTCTATCCAAGATCTGCAAGGGGTATTCTACATAACTTAAAATTCTATCTAGCTCCACCTCGTCTGTTTCTCAACACATGCGAGGGATCTGGCTCATACTTCGTCAACATAGACACATGAAACACATCATGCAAGGAGGCCAAATCTGGCGGCAGCAACAAACGATATGCCAAAGGGCCAATCCTCTCAACAATCTCATACGGACCAACATAACGAGGAGCCAATTTTCCCTTGAGACCAAATCTCATAACACTACGAAAAGGAGAAACTTTCAGAAAAACCAGATCACCAATCTCAAATTCTAAAGGCCTACGCCTCTTATTCGCATAGCTCGCTTGGCGGTCTTGCAGCTTTCATTCGTTGGCAAATTAGAAATCCACTTGATCTCTCATCTGCTGCACAACTTCTGGAGAAGACAGCTGCTTCTCCCCCAATTCTTCCCAACATATAGGTGATCTGCACTTCCTGCCATACAAAGCCTCAAATGGTGCCATACCAATCGTGACCTGATAGCTGTTATTGTAGGAAAACTCCACCAAAGACAATGAATCTTGCCAGCTACCACTAAAATCCATCACAACAGCTCTCAACATATCCTCTAAAATCTGGATAGTTCTCTCAGATTGGCCATCTGTCTGGGGATGATACGCTGTGCTCATCGCCAATCTAGTACCCAAAGCTGTTTGCAAACTTTTCCAAAACCATGAAGTAAACCTTGGATCACGATCTGAAACGATAGAAACCGGCACACCATGCAAACGCACCACGAAATCTATGTATAGCTTCGCCATCTTCTTCAAAGAATAGGTCATACTGTAAGGAATGAAGTGTGCAGACTTCGACAATATGTCTATCACAACCCAAACCGCATCACAACCTCTGCTGGAACGAGGAAAATGCGTCACGAAATCCATAGCTATGTGCTCCCAATTCCATTGGGGCACCTCTAAGCTTTGCAACAAACCATCAGGTCTCATCCTCTCAGCCTTGACTTGCTAACAATTTAGACAACGAGCTACAAAATCAGCAACACCACTCTTCAAACCTGCCCACCAGAAATGCTGCTTCAAGGCATGATACATCTTTCTTGCACCAGGATGGACACTGAGTCTACTGCAGTGCGCTTCTCTCAAGATCTATTCCTTCAGATCAATCAGATTTGGCACAACCAGTCTGCCACGAAACCTCAAACACCCATCTGATGAAACAGAGTAGTCCTCCAACTGACCAGATCTCACCTTCAACTTCAACTCATGGATGGATGGATCGGTCCTCTGAGCTGCTCTAATGCTTTCAACCATCTGTGGCTCTACTTGAAAAGAAGACACCACAACAAAATCCTCAGCTGGGTAAAATCGCCAACCAGTAGTGCTAAGATGCTCATGGACCTTCGAAATCTGCATCGAAGCCAGCATCGCCACTTGAGCCTTTCTGCTTCATGCATCAGCAACTACATTCATCTTCTCAGGATGATATTGGATCTCACAATCAAAATCCTTTAGCAGCTCCATCCACCTACGCTGTCTCATGTTCAAATCTGACTGAGAAAACAAATACTGGAGACTCTTGTGGTCTGAATACACCACAAACTGCTCACCATACAGGTAGTGGCGCCAAATATTCAAAGCAAAAACCAATGATTCCAACTCCAAATCATGAACTGGGTAACGAGTCTCATGCGGTTTCAACCGACGAGAGGCATACCCAATGACTCGACCATTATGCACAACACACAACCCAATCCATTCAAAGAAGCATCTGCACAAACTACAAAACCACCTGAACCACACGACAGAGCTAACACAGGTGCAGTAGTCAGCTTCTCTTTGAGCAATTGAAAACTGTGCCCATATTGCTCTGTCCAGACAAACCTCTTGTCTTTCTGAGTCAACTGCGTCATTGGCTTAGCTATACTAGAGAAGCCCTCTATAAACCGTCGATAATAGCCAGCCAAACCCAAGAAACTATAAATCTCAGCAACATTCTTGGGGCGCTCCCAGTTAACCACAGCCTCTACCTTACTGGGATCCACAGAAATACCTTCAACATAAATGACATGACCCAGAAATACAAGTCGGTCTAACCAAAACTCGCACTTGGAAAACTTAGCATGCAGCTGCGAGTCTCGAAACGTCTGAAGAACCAGTCTCAAATGCTCTTTATGCTGCATCGGAGTCTTAGAGTACACCAAAATGTCATCGATAAACACAATCACAAACTGATCGATGAACTCTCTAAAGACTTTGTTCATCAAGTCCATGAAAACTGCGGGGGCATTCGTCAAACCAAAAGGCATAATAAAAACTCACAATGCCCGTACCTTGTACGAAACACAGTCTTCGCCACATCCTGCTCTCGAATGCGCAACTGATGGTACCTCGAACGCAGATCGATCTTAGAAAACACAGCCGAACCCTGAAGCTGATCAAACAAGTCATCGATCCTCGGCAAAGGGTACTTATTCTTCACTGTCGTCTTATTCAACTGCCTAAAGTCGATACACATCCTCATCGACCCATCCTTATTCTTCACAAACAAAATAGGCGCTCTCCACAGGGACATGCTAGGCCTAATGAATCCCTTCTCTAGCAAGTCACTAAGCTGAACCTTAAGATCTCTCAACTCAGCAGGGGCTAAACGATATGGAGCATGCGAGATCAGAGCTGTACCAGGTACCAACTCAATGCCGAAGTCTATCTCCCTATTCGGAGGAAAACCAGGAATCTCCTCCGGGAACACATCCGGGAAATGGCGAACAACAGGAACCTTACTAAGCTATACGCGCGAAGAAGAAGAGGCATCCAAAGCCTAGATCATAAAACCAGCGTTCTCTAACGACAACAGGCTAACCATCTCCATCGTAGAGATTAAAGGAATCTTCGACTGGGAATCATGCCATAGAAATTCCATTTCTCGCCAGATTGGGGCTTAAATCACACAACGCCATGGAAACAATCCACAGTGTCCCTATAGCTAGACAACACGTCCATTCCCACTATACAATCGAAATCCCACATCACTAGCCTGATCAGGTTGCTAACAACACACTCTCACCAAACCTAAGAATGCCATTCAGCAAGATCTCTTGGGAGTACAGGCTCGCGCCGGTAGGAGTCACAACAGACACAACATCACACAAAGTAGTGGTATGCAAACCATGCTCAAACACAAATGAATCAGCAATAAACGAATGTGATGCTCCTGTATCAAACAACACACGTGCAGGAAAATAAAAAACAAAGCAAGTACCTGCGATCACTCCTCCTCCCGGCGTGCCCTCTGCTTGCTCCCTAGTCATGGCATTCACCTGGGCAAACTGAGGTCCTGAAAACTGAGGATAGGAAGACTGTCCAAACCGCAAAGGACCAGGCTGCTGAAACGGACTAAACTGAGGCTCCCCCAACCTCTGCTGCTGAGCTGGAAAAGAACGACCTCTAGACAATCCACCTCGACCCTGCGGTGGAGTGGCGGTATGTTGAAAGCCAGCCAAAGGACACACTCTCGCAAAGTGTCCGTACTGACCACAGTTGTTACACGAACCCTACACACCTACACACTACGCTGTAGGATGCCTTCCTCCACACTGGCCACAAAACTCAACCTTGGAACTACCGCTGCTAGAACTACCTGTCAGGCCTCGTGCTCTAAACAGAGTAAAATCATACAAACACATGCGGAAGCTATCAAAATGCGGGTAAAATTTTCGCTTTTGGCCTGACGGTTTAAAACAATATAATTTAAAATAGAGCAATACTCAAAATATATCCCAGTTCAGAAAAACAACCAACAGTATAGCATACAAAAACCAAAACATGTATCAGACTCCAAATACTGGATACAATAACGAAGCGCAGGGCATCCCCCTGGCTAACTGATACGTATATATAAATATGCTATACTCAACTGGGACACGCTAACCACCTCCTAGGGCACCACCAGCTGGGTTATAACCACGACCAGCTGTAAAACCTGGGTTCCCTGAAAACAACACAAACAAGGAAACAAACCAAGCCACAGAGGGACATGGGGTCAAACCCCAGTATGGAGAGCAACAGATATAGCTAAAAGAATGCATAAGATAAAATGCAGATGCAATGCATGAGACACCGGATAACAACGGAAGGCTCAACCAACGAGGGAGCTAAGGAACTCAAGCACAGCTCCAAGAATCTGCAACAACAGTGGCCACGGGGTGGTGTTCACAGTGTGGTAATGAGCACTCGCCGTGATACAACACCCGAATACCAGATGCATCAAACAACTACAACCTGCCGCTGCCTCGCCCACTGAACTATGCTCGCCCTCGCATCCTGGTAAGAATCAACAACAGCAATACAAGATACAAGGCTGCAAAATACGATACACAAGGGATCTGAAATATGCGTGAACTAATGCGTGTATGCAATTCACATGAAACAGCTAGCATAAACACCAATGCTCAGCAAGCAATACACAGATAGGTTCACCAAAACATCCCAGCAGCCACGCATAATATCTCACGCCAATCCCAAGCTACATCAAGCTCAGATCCGTACCTTATACTTTTGTGCAACAATTACTACAAAACAGGACCGAGAGATCTGGATAGCAACATGCTAAATACACAACACACAGATCTCAAAAGCTGCACAGAAACTCACGGCCAATTACAGAAGCTCACGGCTGGGAGCCACGCTCAACCAACTCAATTACTACCAAAACAATTTACTGGAAGCTTAAACCAAGGCTAGGAACAAGATCTCATCACAAGGGAACAAAGTTCTACCTGCACTACAAACGCAAAAATGGGCAGCAACTTCGCGTACCTCAACTAGCCAACCACAGCCTCCAAAAGTGATATGGAATGATAGAGCTTCGCAAGAGGAGTCCAACGCTACCATGAACGTACCAAACAACGGCCGGAAACGATGGGAATTGCTGGAGAAAAGCTACTGTGAACAGTAACCTAGGGTTCGAAGCGAAGAACACAATCGGGGAAAATATTCTAAGTATGGGATCTGATATCTCAAATCGAAGACCAAGTCTTTCTTATATAAATCTCGCACAAGCTGGTTAGAAACATCCACCGACTAAACCAACAGGTATACTAAATACAACCAGCAGACGCAAAGAAACCAGCTGCTGAATATTCAAACAACGCAAATCAAAACGATGTCGCAGCGACTTAACAAAACGACGTCGCGCCGCACACGTCATCAAATCTGCCACCAGCTGGTCACTTAAAACCATCGGTTGGTTCTCAAATCCAAAAGCTGGATTGTCTAACATGCAAAAGCTGATACCAGACGTTGCATCAAAACGCTGCGTTCCAACTTAATAAAACGGCATCGCATTACCTACGTCTTCCAGTCGCTAGCTCTCGCGCAATACCAGCTGCAAGCTACAATAACCACCACCAGCTGCAAGCTACAGTAGCTAACAAATCTCTCGCAGCTGGACAACCAGTCGCAACATCGAAACGACGTCGCGCCAACTTATCGAAACACTGTCGTTTTGACCTCAACGAACAAAAGTAAAGCAACGAATGGATACAACACGCTACCAGCTCTCAACACACCCAGATTTCACTAAAACGACGGCGTTCAGGAATCTCACGCTACCAAAACACGGTACGACGGGATTTCACAAATTCGACCGCTTTTACCCAAAAACCAGCTTTCACACAAAATCTCAAAAACACGAAAACTCCCAGAATTGCTCCAAATGCTATTTCAGACCCGAAAATGCAAATCAAACTTACAAACAGAGATCTAAACCACCAGAAATCTCTAAAAACCGATACATTCCAACAATTTAAAACATGATTACGAATCTAGGTCTCACATTTCTCCCCCACTAAAAAGGATTTCGTCCCCGAAATCAAACAACAATTCTGGCACAACAACACAACAGCAGAAACCAAACAACAGCTCGCCTAACACAAGGCCAAGAGTTCAAGATAACTGAGCAAACATATAACAATAACTAGGGAAGAAATACAACCAAAAGCTACAAACTACTGGAAATTTAGCTCAACAGCTACTCAAACAGATGCGGCCACTCGCGCTGCATCTTTTCTTCCAGCTCCCAAGTAGCTTTTTCCCTTCCATGTTTGCTCCACTGCACCATTACCAACGGAATGGTCTTATTCCTTAACTGTTTCTCTTTTCTGTCAAGGATCTACAAGGGATATTCTTGATAACTCAACGTCTGATCTAGCTCAATCTCGTCAGTTCTAAGCACATGAGACGGATCTGGCTCATACTTCCTCAACATGGAAACATGGAAGACGTCATGAAGAGAAGACAACTCTGGCGGCAACAACAGCCGATACGCTAAAGGGCCAATCCTCTCAACAATCTCATAAGGACCAACGTAGCGAGGATCTAACTTTCCCTTGTGTCCAAAGCGCATAACACTGCGAAACGGGGAAACCTTGAGAAATACACGATCACCAACCTGAAACTCAAGAGGTCGATGCCTCTTATTCGCATAACTGTCTTGGCGATCTTGGGCAGCTTTCATCCGCTGTCTAATAAGATTCACATAATCTTTCATTTGCTGCACAAAGTCAGGGGCAGATAGCTGCTTCTCCCCCACTTCTTCCCAACATACCGGCGATCTGCACTTTCTGCCATACAAAGCCTCAAAAGGCGCCATACCAACCGTCACTTGGTAACTGTTATTATACGAAAACTCAATCAAAGACAACGCATCTTGCCAGCTACCTCCGAAATCCAACACAACAGCACGCAACATATCCTCCAACGTCTGGATAGTGCGCTCAGATTGGCCATCTGTCTGGGGGTGATACGCGGTGCTCATAGCCAATCTGGTACCCAAAGCTGCTTGCAAACTCTTCCAAAACCGGGAAGTAAACCTCGGATCTCGGTCGAAAAAGATCGAAACAGGCACACCATGCAGTCTAACAACAAAATCAACGCACAGCTTCGCCATCTTCTTCAACGAGAAGGTCATTCCATAGGGAATAAAATGCGCAGACTTTGACAGACGGTCTATAACCACCCAAATAGCATCGCATCCTCTGCTAGAACGGGGCAGATGCGTCATGAAATCCATAGCAATGTGCTCCCAATTCCATTGGGGCACTTCCAAACTCTGCAACAGACCACCAGGTCTCATCCTTTTGGCCTTAACCATCTGACAGTTCAAACAACGAGCAACAAAACCAGCAACGTCGCTCTTTAGGCCAGCCCACCAAAAGTGCGGCTTCAAAGCATGGTACATCTTCCGTGCACCAGGATGAACACTATGTCTGCTACAGTGCTCTTCCTGAAGGATCTCCTCCTTCAAATCAATCAAATTGGGCACAACCAACCTGCCCCGAAAATGCAAACAACCATCGGAAGAGACAGAATAATCCTCAAGTTCGCCAGCCCTGACCTTCAACTTCAACTCGTGGATAGACGGATCAGTCCTTTGAGCTGCTCGAATGGTAGAAACAATATGTGGCTCCACTTGGAAAGAAGAAACCACCACACAATCCTCAGCCGGGTAAAATCTCCAACCCGTAGTGTTAAGATGCTCCTGATCCTTAGAGATGTACAACGACGCAAGCATCTCACTAGCCTTCTTGCTCAAAGTATCAGCCACCACGTTCGACTTTCCAGGCTGGTACTTAATCTCACAATCGAAATCCTTTAGCAGCTCCATCCACCGACGCTGTCTCATATTTAGGTCAGGCTACGAAAACAGATACTGCAAACTTTTGTGGTCGAAGTACACCACAAACTGCTCGCCGTACAGGTAGTGACGCCAGATCTTCAACGTAAAGACCACCGCTGCTAACTCCAAATCATGGACGGGGTAACGAGTCTCATGCGGTTTCAACTGCCGCGAGGCATACGCATTGACTCGACCATTTTGCATCAACACACAACCCAATCCATTGAGCGAAGCGTCAGAACAAACAACAAAACCACCTGAACCGGACGGCAGAGCCAACACAGGCGCAGTAGTCAACTTTTCCTTGAGCAGTTGAAAAGCATTCTCGCACTGCTCAGTCCATACAAATCTCTTGTCCTTCTGCGTTAATTGAGTAATCGGCTTTGCTATACTTGAGAATCCCTCAATGAAGCGACGATAATAGCCAGCCAGACCCAAGAAACTGCGAATCTCGAAAACATTCCTGGGATGCTCCCAGTTCAGAACGGCATCAACCTTGCTAGGATCCACTGAAATCCCCTCAGCCGAAATCACATGTCCCAAGAATACGACGCGATCCAGCCAAAACTCACACTTGGAAAACTTTGCATAAAATTGCTGGTCTCTCAGCGTCTGAAGGACAATACGCAAATGCTCCTTGTGCTCCAAAGGAGTCTTCGAATAGACTAAGATGTCGTCGATGAACACGATCACAAACTGATCGATAAACTCGCGGAAAACTCGGTTCATGAAATCCATAAAGACTGCAGGCGCGTTGGTCAAACCAAACGGCATCACCAAAAACTCAAAATTTCCGTACCTCGTACGAAACGCAGTCTTCGCGACATCCTGATCCCTCACTCTCAGCTGATGGTACCCGGAACGAAGATCAATCTTTGAATACACCGCAGAACCTTGCAACTGATCAAACAGATCATCGATTCTCGGCAACGGGTACTTTTTCTTCACAGTGGCTTTATTCAACTGGCGAAAATCAATGCACATCCGCATTGAGCCATCCTTCTTCTTCACAAACAGTATGGGCGCTCCCCACGGTGACATACTAGGTCGAATAAAACCCTTCTCCAGCAAATCATCTAACTGCACCTTGAGTTCTCTCAACTCCGCAGGCGCCAGACGATAAGGAGCACGTGAATCCGGAGCTGTGCCAGACACCAGATCTATGCTGAAGTCAATCTCCCACCTCGGAGGAAAACCAGGAATCTCCTCTGGAAACACATCCGGGAAATGTCTCACCACGGGAACGTCGCTAAGCTGAACACGGCAAGAAGAAGACGCATCCAAAGCATAAATCATAAAGCCAACATTCCCCAAAGACAACAAGCTGAACTTCTCCATCGCTGAGACCAACGGGATCTTCGATCTAGAATCCTGGCCGTAGAAGTCCCACTTCTTTCCAGATAAAGGCCTAAAGCGCACAATCCCATGGAAGCAATCCACGGAGGCCCTATATTTGGACAACACATCCATCCCAACTATGCAATCGAAATACCAAAGCATCAAACGGATCAAGTTCACTAATAGGACATGCTCACCAAACCGAAACACGCCATCCAACAAAACCTCCTGGGAGAACAGACTCACACCACCAGGGGTAGAAACAGAAATGGTATCGTGCAAAAGAATGGTACACAGACCATGCTCAACAACAAACAAATCAGAAATAAACGAATGCGATGCACCGGTGTCAAACAACACACGAGCAGGAAAGTCAAAGACAAGACATGTACCTCCAATCACCCGGCTCGGTGTCTCACCCAAACGGGGCTGCTGAAACTGCTGAGAACTGCCCCTAGACTGACCTCCACGACCCTGAGGCTGGGCCGCGGTCTGCTGTGATCCAGCTGACGGACACACTCTCGCAAAATACCCGTACTGACTACAAAGGTTGCAGGAGCCCTGCACACCTACACACTGCGTGGAAGAATGCTTCCCACCACAAAAGCCACAAAACTCAGTCCGAGATCCACTGCTACTCTTTTGGCCTGAACCGGAAGACCCTGAACCAGACTTTTTCTTGAATTGCTGACCGCGAGGTCGGAACCTACCATGGCCAGACTGCTGAGCCATCTGCTGCTGCTGCTGAGGAAAATGAGCGGACTGAGAACTCT
>KV017201.1:5782-41236 GCA_001598015.1 Dorcoceras hygrometricum
TGAGGCAGAGGCGATGGTTGGAGCTGGTTAAAGATTACGACTGTACGATCAGCTATCACCCAGGAAAAGCAAATGTGGTAGCCGATGCTCTAAGCAGGAAATCTGTTGGATTAGCTCAGCTGACTGTCCAGAAGCCGTTGGCAGCTGATATTGAAAAGTTTGGACTCGAGATAGTGTCTACCTACAGTAATATGATTTTAGCAAATCTCTCGGTAAGATCAAATTTGTTAGACCAAATTCGAGAAGGTCTGGTTAAAGATTACGATTGTACTATCAGTTATCACCCAGGAAAAGCAAATGTTGTAGCTGATGCTCTAGGCCTCAGCTGACTGTCCAGAAGCCGTTGGCAGCTGATATTGAAAAGTTTGGACTCGAGATAGTGTCTACCTACAGTAATATGATTTTAGCAAATCTCTCGGTAAGATCAAATTTGTTAGACCAAATTCGAGAAGGTCATCTGCAAGATGAGCAATTGAAGAGATGGGTCACATAAGATAAAGAAAGAGGCAGCAGCCTCTATTTTTCAGAAGATGGAATTGTTAGGTTTATGGGCAGAATCTGGGTACCTCAAGTAGATGATTTAAGAGCTGAACTTTTGAAAGAAGCTCATACAGCTCCATATTCAGTACATCCAGGAATTACGAAAATATATAAGGACCTCCAGCAGTTGTACTGATGTCCAGGAATGAAGAGGGATGTTGCTAGATTTTTAGCTGAATGTTTGACGTGTCAGCTGGTGAAGGCTGAACATCAGCGACCGGCTGGATTATTAAAATCACTGCCTATTCCAAAATGGAAGTGGGAATGTATAGCGATGGATTTTGTAACTGGATTACCAATGATTGCTCAAGGATATAACTCCATCTGGGTTATAATTGATAGACTCACTAAATCTGCTCATTTCTTACCAGTCAAAACAACATATGAGGTGAGCAGATACGTAGATTTGTATGTTAAGGAAATAGTGAGGCTACATGGTGTTCCAGTTTCTATTGTATCAGACAGAGATCCTAAGTTTACATCAGCATTTTGGAAAAGTCTACATAAATCTATGGGTACAAAGCTGACATTCAGTACTGCGTTTCACTCCCAGACTGATGGACAATCAGAAAGGGTGATTCAGATTTTAGAAGATTTACTTAGAGCTTGTATTGTGGATTTTTCAGAAAACTGGGATTCGAAATTGTCACTGGTAGAGTTTGCCTACAATAATAGTTTCCAAGCTTAGATTCAAATGGCTCCCTATGAAGCACTCTACGGCCGAAAGTGTAGAACACCACTTCAATGGGATGAAGTTGGAGAAAGAGCTGGTTTAGGAACAGATGTTGTGGAGCAAACAGCAGCAGCTGTTAGAAAAATAAGAGAAAGAATGAAAGCTGCTCAAAGTCGACAGAAAAGTTATGCAGATAATCGAAGAAGGGAACTGAATTTTGAAATAGGTGATCACATATTTTTGAGAATAGCCCCAATGAAAGGAGTTATGCGTTTTGGAAAGAAAGGAAAATTGAGTCCAAGGTATATTGGACCATATGAAATTTTGGAGAAGATAGGAACATTAGCCTATCGATTAGCACTGCCACCACAGCTGTCAGCAGTACATAATGTTTTTCATGTATCAGCTTTGAGGAAATATGTTCCCAATCCTTCGCATGTGCTAAGTCATGAACCAATCTAATTAGCACCAGATTTGAGCTATTAAGAGCGACCAGAAAGAATTCTCCTCCAAGATATTAGAAGGCTAAGAAACCATAGCATTCCTATGGTTAAGGTACAATGGACTAACCAGTCGGAGCGAGAAGCAACGTGGGAAACAGAAGCTGATATGCTAAGTCTTTACCCGTATCTATTTGGTACGTAAATTTCGAGGACGAAATTTCAATAAGGAGGGTAGATTTGTAACGCCCCAAAAATCCATAGGACCACATTATGAATTTTGTTCATTTTATAGATTTAAAATGACATGTTGAAAATGTTATGCATTGTCTGATTTCAATGATTTCAGAAAAAATAGATGTACAGCTGGTTTCGATGGATTACTCCAAGGGTGATGCACGAACAGTTTTTAAGGATTGAAAATATCTTTAAGGAGGACAAATGATTTCTTTTGAAAAAGGTTTGGTGTTTTACAAATTAAAATGAGAGGAAGGGAATTTTACTAAATTTTATAAGTGTGTCATGCTTAATTTCACAAGTAGCATGCCACTAATCCCTTTCATGTAAAAACCTATTTTGAAAGCAAGATCTTAATCATTTGCAAAGAAAATCTTTAGTATTCTTAAAAGTATTTGACAAGAGAAGTTCGTGCGTTGCTTAAAGGAGAAGATTTCTGCAGGAATCGGTTGCTGTTGCAAAGCTTCGTTTAAGGCAAGTAAAAGTTGATTCTTGACTCACCATTTAAAGCATATATTGATGTTTTCTGAGTCTATGAAGGAACCCGAGGATTTTAAGAAGGAAAGTTTAAAGAAAAGAATGTTAAAGGAACAAAAGCTTATTTTAAGATTTATGGCAAAGACAACAGACGGTCATAATGGGTGAGGTGAGCAGCTATCAGTTTCCCTCCCATAAAGAGAAGGGTGAGCAGTCGTCTATATGTCGATTGCCCTAACGCAAAGAAGCCAAAGGCTAAGGCTGATATCAGTAGTCACTTGATCAGGTGCAACACGGACCTAAGGAGAGCTTCTGAGCCGTAAATCTAATGAAAATGATATTGATGTTGAGACTTGGGCTGTTATCCCCTGTCTCTAAGTTTATGAAATTTTTACGAAATAAAATGATATTGATCATTGATGTTCCTTTAGCTTATGTATTGATCAGATGTCCACCTGCGTATTTGAACTTGTTATTATTCAGGTTTTACTTGTTGAGCCTCTAGGCTCATTAGCTTTTAAAATGGTGCAGGTGCGACAGCTGAAGAGCGGACAGAAGGTGAAACTTGAATCAGCTGCTGGGTGGTGTGTGTTTGTCCAAGGCCAACGTTTTCCGTGTCATAGCTGATGTTGTTTTGTTTTAAAATGTACTGTATCAGATCAGTTGCAACCGTTGTACATTTATATAGAATATCAGCTGTTGTGAATCGCAATTGCAATTTATAATAAAGTTTGTTTTTCCCCAAATGTTTCCAGTAGTTGGCCCGCAATTGAGTGTCTGTTAGATTTTTTTTCATGTTTTCAGTTTCTTTCAAAGTTATAAGAAATACAACTTATAACAAATTGTCTTTCAGCCCTTCTTTTTATTCAAAAATTTTTATTTACCCCAACTCGTGATTTCCGTGGGTTCGGGCGTCACAACTTATCTGAAGCCCAGACACGTCAATTTAATATGCCAAACGGAACGTCTTCCGACCCTATACCCGTCATAGAAAAAGCACAATCAAGTCCCATCATTCAAAAAATTTTATTTCTTCTCATGCTAGCTGTGAGACCTGGAAATTGTATTAAGGATTAATTGTTGAATTAATCGGGTTTTAGTGATTTCTAGTGATTCAGATTTCATTTTGAATATTTGGATTGCATTTTCGGGTTGAGAATCACGTTTGGAGCAATTTTGGAAATTTTGATATTTTCGAATTTTGGTGAAATCTGGTAGCAGATTTGATGACGTCAGCAGCGTGAGTTATCGTTGTGTGGATGACGTAAGCGTTGCTGGTTTGAGAAATCTGTTCGAAATTTGGTGAGATCTGGACGCTTAGCGTTGTGGCGCGTTTTGCTTGAAACGCTGTCGTTTTTGTGAGATCTGGTTTAGCGTTGCGTGAGGTCTGCTTGAGAGATCTGTTTTGCGCTAAGGTGTGAGATCTGGTTTTAAGCGTGTTTTTGTTAAGGCTTGAAACGCTGTCGTTTGGATAAGTAAGCACGGCGTCGTTTTGATTAGCGCTTGTTGGTGAGATCTGTTTTGTGTGATCTGTTCGCGTGAGATCTGTTTTGTGAGTATAGCGTATTGGTGACCAGATCTCAGCGTTTGTTTGGGGCGACCAGCTTTCAGTGTCCAGCTTTTAGCGCTAGCATTCATATTTCACCTGCGCGACGTCGTTTTGGTTCCCGCGTTGTTTGAGTTCAGATTTCACCGTGTTTTAGCGCATGCGTTGGTTTTTGTGGGATCTGTTGTGCAAATTAGAAATCTTGAAATCTGTTTTGTCGGTGGGTTTTTATCCAGACTTATCGCGTGTATATATTGGAAGCTTTGGCCTTCAATTATTGAGAAAATCAGATCCCATACTTAGCAAATATTTCTTATCTTCGTTCTCTGTTTCTTCAAACCCTTGGCACTGTTCACCGTGAGCTTTCCGGTGACTTTCCCGTCGATTCCGGCCACCTTTTTTCACGTTCGAGGTAGCGTTGGACTCCTCTTGGAAAGCTCTTTCATCTCGTATCCATTTTGGAAGCTTTAGTTGGCTGTATTGTAAGCACGAAGTTGCTGTTGTTATTCGCGCCTTGCGTGGTTGCAGGTAGCCTCTCGATTTTACGTTGGGATCTTGTTCTTGACGTTGTTTTAAGCTTCCTAGTTAGCTGTTTGGGTAGGATCGAATTCTGGGTTGAGTTTATGAATTTCCAGCATGGGAATTGTTTGAGGGCCGTGAGTTATCTTGGCGATTTTATGAGATCTGTGCATCATATGCTCTGGCCGTGAGTTTTGTGGGATGCCGTGAGATTTGTAGCATTTCTCTGAAATTTGTGTACCGTGTATTTTGGCAGATTTGTGCAGGCCGTGACTTGCTACGTTCTTTGAGGAAATTAAGGTACGGGTTGAGCTTGTAAATGCAGCGTAGGCATGGCTTGGATAAAATGGTAGTTGCTGGTTCGTTGGCTGCCGTGTGTTGATGCTTTGTGAGGCACTGTTTTTATGAGATGGCTGTGTTTATTGTGTTGTTCATTGGCTGTTGCGCATATGATTATGCTTGTTATTGTCCAGCATGTTGCATACACATATTAGCATCTCATTTCATCTTTTGCAGCCATTGCTTCGTTGTTCTTGCTCTGTTTCTTATCAGGATGCGAGGGCGAGCGACAATACCGCACTCTCATCTCCCTGCTGGGTTATGTTAGCCCCTATGCACCGAGTGGTTAACTATCACAGTTCATAGGTTGGGCAACCACAGGTCGAGTTGTTTGATGCACCTGGTATTCGGGTGTTGTGTCCCGGCGACTCTTTGAAGGGAGGGGCTAGGGTTTTTTTTTTTGTAACAATGAGGTGAAGTGTAAACTAGGGGTGACCGAAAATTATAAAGAAATTGGAGAGGAGAAAGTGTGTTTTAATTTTGTAAAAGATGGTTTATGAAAGTTGCTACAAATTTAATAAAGGTGCTAAAAATATCCCTTCATCCTTTCTCTAATTTTTTTTGAAACTGTGATTAAATTAGTAAAAAAAACAAACCTTGTGTGTAGAAGTTGCTATTTAACTAATAAAAGTGCTACACACGAAAAATAAGATCCTTAGTCCCTCATAAATTTGAGATTTTGAAAATAGCTTAAAAATACCACTTAAAAAAAGTCTACTACCCTCGAAATTTCTAAATGCTTAAAAGCGAACTTGAAAAATAATAAATTTTTATAGAAATCTTCTTTTCCTCGATGTCCCCATCGTCTCCTTCCAGCCTCGCATCATCTAAATACAATTTATTAGAAATATACTCGTGGACAAATAATTAAATAAATCACATAGCCTAAAACATGGAAATAAATAAAATAACAAGGCATGCGATTTGGGTAGAAAATTTCTAGACGTTACACTGTTGGATATAAATGAGTTTTTGTTCGAAAACGAAATGAGAAAAACGAAATAGTGAGATATAAAGCTCGACTTGTTGTACAAGGTTTTTCTCAAAGGCCTGGAATCGATTACGAAAAAACGTATTCTCCAGTTATGGATGCAATTACATTTCGGTATTTAATTAGTTTGAAGGTGTCTGAAAATTTTGAAATGCGTCTTTTGGATGTTGTTACAGCTTACTTAGATGGATCGATTGATAATGATATATATATGAAAATCCCTGAAGAATTTAAGATGCATGAAGCACAAAGTTCGAAACCCAAAAAATGTTATTCTGTAAAAATTACAAAGATCATAATATGGGTTAAAAGAATCCAGTCGAATGTGGTATATGTTAGAGTAGGTGCCCAACTAGCCAACTTGTGGCGTGTGGGTTCTTGTTGACTCTATGTAAAACGATCTTTATTAATGATATTCGTATTCTTTTATGACATTCTTTATCTTCATTATTATGATTACAATTATTGGATTAAGACCTTGAATGCACTATAGTGGATGCTAGATGTGATAGTTGATTTGATGGCTATCATGAAACACATCTAATAGTCACTGTGTATTCTAAACATGTTCCTAGTCAATTTGGCCGTCCAAAAGAGGATAAGGCCGCCCGAGCTGGAGATTAGCATCTGCGATGTGAAGTACCACGTTTCATTGGTAGGGAACATAGTGATGTTCAGAACATACAGATGGGTAGTGACCTGGTGATCTATCGAACTACCCTCGTTCGGACTTTTCAAGTGGTTACCATTTGTCGAGTGGATTAAGTCTGAGGTCTTGGTTGTACAGATTAGCCCTCATTACTCGAAACGTCATTGAGACTCTACATGATAGGTGTCTCACTTTGACCCGTTTACCGACTCAGTTGGGGTCATCAGGTGGCGAGGTTGGGTGAGGTCCCGATACATGTAGGAATCGATGCTTCGTTGTCGAGAATTCACCGCTCGCCCTTGTGCATGGATATCCTATGCTATCTGAGGAGATTCCCGATACATGTAGGAATCGATGCTTCGTTGTCGAGAATTCACCGCTCGCCCTTGTGCATGGATATCCTATGCTATCTGAGGAGATCATAGTGTGATAAATCTCTGGTCAGAGTACTAGATGTGTTTTGGGTAAATGGGTTTACCTAGTAACACTTGCGATGTCACTATTTGATCTCCAAGATGTATGCATGGTTATTGGATCTCTAGCGACTCTCGATTTACCAATGGTCGATGATCTGATCGGGATATTTGAGTTGAAAGGACCGTACTGTATGCTAACCATGATCGACTGATTCTTGCAGGCACTATCAGTGATACCTAAAGGATCATGGGGCGATGTTGCTAGATGCTTTACCATGATCCGATGGGTTAGTCCGAAAATGTGGTTTCGGGTCACAAATGTTGTGAGCCCACGGCAAGCTGTATCCTTGAACCATTGAGGGTCACACACGTACTGGTTTCTCAATTCCCGTACGAAAATTAAGCTCAATTTGTTGAGTATAGTAGGAGGAAGGATGGAAGTGTGACTTCCTAAAATTAAATAGGGTGGAAATGCAATTTCCTTAAGCTTGGACTAGTTTGACTTTCCTTAAAGCTTATAGGGGCCTAACTGCTATTTTGGATTAGGTGGTTCCAAAAATTGTTTTCACATCATAATGCTCAGTTTTGTAAAATGTGTAGATCGGTCCGATCTGATCGTCGATCGGGATTATGATGAAGCCACGGCGATGGACTTGAAACCAATGTACACCTGGGCCTGGGCCCAACCCAAGCCCATTAACTTGGTTTAACCCATGAAAAATCTATAAATAGGGGCCCTGGGGTATTCATTTGAGACACACCAAAAAGCTATTCAGCAAATATTTATCCCTTCCTCTCCTCCCTCGCCGCCGCCGACGTCGCCGTCGTCGTCGGAATTTGTTCCGATCGTCTCGACAAGGAGATTCCGTCCGTGAAAATTTCGTTGGTTTTCTATTGCAAACCAACGAAGGAATTGAGATTCCGATCGTGGACCGAATTAGAAGGCCGTAGCTGTTCAACCATTGAAGTGCCAATTTTACGTGGAATTGGTCGGAGCCAGGCACCTAGACGCCAGCTAGGTATATTCTAAACATTCAATGAATGTTTTTAATTATTATATAGCTGTATTGACCATTTCCGGGCTCCAATTTTTAATTCTTCCGCTGACCCCGGGAGCGGAATCCGGATCCGACGCTTCGCCAACAGTGGTATCAGAGCCTTGGCTCGGATCTGTCAATACACCACTCTGCCTGTATCGCATCAAAAATCTCATTTTTCAAAAAAAAAAAAAACTTATCCTGCCGCACGCCGCCTCGCACCACCGCACGCCGCCTCGCACCACCGAACGCATCCCACGCGCACGATGCGGCGGGCGTTGCGCGCTTGTTGCGCATGCCCTGCGCGTACAGACCCGACGAGCGTTGCGCCTGTCGATCGGTAATCGTACGCACACGTGACGCACGGTGGTGCGCGCACGTTGCGCACGGTTGTGCGCACACCCGCCGCCCCACCTGTGCGAGCTAGTCGCGCAGGTGGCCGCCCCCCGTGTGCACACGTTGCGCACAGCGTGCGGGCGGCGGGGCACCGCCCTTGCGGCTGTGCGGGGGCAGAGATGCGACGGCGATTTTTGAATTATAGGGTTTTTCGGGCGTGTCCCAAGCGGCCCAAGGGGTTTTTGGGCCTTTGGTTGGACCAAAATTAATTTTTTGAAATTTTTGAGATATTGGACCTAAAATTGTTTTAAGCCCAAAATTGTTGCAATTAAAATAACAAAATAAGATTTTATTTATAAAATATGATTTCATATTTAAAATATGATTTTATATTTAAAATATGATTTTTTGGATAAAATCAAATTTGATTTGATTATTTTATTTATGTCAATTGAGTTAATTGAATAGATAATGTTTGGGATGATCGAGAGTCATGCCCAATGTGTTAGGTGTATGCTAGGTTTTACAATTCTTGGTTGTAATATTGTTGAAATCATTTCAAATTGGGCCTGGTTTATGGCTCGTTCCCACCCCTTTAAAATATATCCCTATTTGTCATGGCTATTTAAATGTAAATATTAGACTTAGTGGGAGGATAATTTTGAAGATCGTGGAGATGATGATCAAAGATATTGAAAATCAAAGACTTGTAAACCTGGAAGCTTATGTAATAGGATTGCATTTGCATACTGCATGTCACCTAGGATTGTACCTAGATCCGTGCTTTGCAACCACGGATCGCATAGCTCTCGCTTATAATTCATCCCAATTATTAATGTGATGTATATCTCTTGAATCCGCAATTTTTAAATTTGATTTAAAATTATTGAGACCAAATTTCAAAATGGGAGGGGGTTCTGTGTGTCGGAAAGTTGTACACGTCATTGACACTTGCTGTGAGTTGGCTGGAACTCCCTTTAACGTTGGCTCATATTAATGAGGACATTAAGGGGACCGTCCATCACGACTCAATATTGATGGGTCATCTTGACACGTGATAGTAATCGGCGTCATATTATTGGGCCCTTACTGGACGTGAGGTAAATACATAGAGGTTGCACCTGTTGAAATTGGGCTCTACCTTTTGAGGGTCATGGTTGGCTGATATTATTCGGGACCATGATTTCTTGATTGGACTCTGTGTACCCACTAAGGAAACTTGATTTCTCGAATTCATTAGAGGGTGATGAAATCGTTAAAATAGTGGGAGAGTAATTCATAAAAATGATCATATTTTATGTCTTAGCGTTTTTCAAGAATAGTCAGTAATACATATCTGTTTTTCTTTCAGTATAAACTTCTTTCATTATGTCTTCGATCAAAAATCCACTTGCTGCTATACTGATAGCAATAAGTTCACTGGCTTAAACTACCAAGATTGGCTTCGAAATCTCAAGATTGTCTTGGATTCGGAGAAACTTCTCTACACGCTAGAGAAGAGCCCTCCGAAGGAATCCCCTGCCAATGCCAGTCCTGAGGAGCTGGCGAAGCTGGAAAAATGGTGGGAATATGAGCTTAAGGCACGATGCTATATGATAGCATCTATGTCCAACGAATTGCAGCGGCGATTTGAGAATACGGAGTATGCTGCTGGCATACACCTTCATCTCAAAGAGCTGTATGGGGAGAACTCACGGACTGAGAGGTTCACTACTGTCAAGGAGCTCTTGACGAGTCGCATGCGCGAGGGGACTTTGGTTCGCGAGCATGGGGTCCGTATGATTGGGCTTATTGAGAAGCTAGTGGGCCTTCATATCACGCTTCCACATGAGCTGTCTGTGGATCTGCTTCTCCTCTCCCTTCCTGCTGCGTTTGACCCCTTTGTGGTCAACTTTAACATGAACAAGCTGAAGACCACCCTTGAAGATGAGGTAAACATGCTTATCGTGTTCGAGGGGACCATAAAGAAGGACAAGTCCGTCCTCCTTTTGGACTCTTCTTTCTCTACGAAGAAGGGGCCCAAACGCAAGGGTAAGAAGCGTTCTGCCCCTGCGAAAGAGGGAAAGCCCGCTAAGAAGCCCAAGGCAAGGACATCAAAGCCAAACAAGTCTGAGGATGTTTGTCACCACTGCCACAAGCCTGGGCATTGGAGGAGGAACTGTAAGGATTACCTCTAGCAGTTGCGAACTGCAAAAGGTATGTTCTACATTAAAATAAATATGTCTCTTAACTCGACTTCTTGAGTACTTGATACCGGATGTGGATCTCATATCTGCAATGACTTGCAGGTAATGACAAGAAGTCGACGTCTTAGGTAGGGTGAGACCCATTTGAGGCTTGGCATCGGAGCAAGGGTTGCGGCCGAAGCCATTGGAGATGTTTATTTATTTCTTTCTTCAAATTTTAAGTTGTTGAGAAATATTTTATTTGTTCCTGAATTAATAAAGAACATCATTTCCGTTTATATACTTGATAGTGATGGATATTCTTGTCATTTTGCCAATTCGATTTGCAATATTACAAGAATGAATGTTTAATTGGAATTGAGGAACGCGAAAATGATCTATACGCCTTAAAATTTAGAGAAGTTCCAACTCGCGATGTGGAAACACACACAACAACGATAAAAAGGAAACGATAGTTTGAATCCGGCACAACTTTGGCACGCTAGGCTAGGTCATGTTTCATTAAATAGGATGAACAAGTTGATTAGGAGTGACATGTTTAATATGTCTGATATTAACTCCCTACCAACTTGTGAATCTTGTCTCAAGTGAAAAATGATAAAATTTCCCTTCACGGGCAAGCCTGAACGTGCTCAAGGTCTATTGGATTTAATCCATACTGATGTGTGTGACCCACTTAGCATTGGTACTAAGTCCGATCACACCTACTTCATCACCTTTACCGATGATCACTCTAGGTATGGGTACTTGTACTTAATGAAGCACAAATCTGAATCCTTTGAAAAGTTCAAGGAATTCAAGGCTAAAGTAGAAAATCAACTGGGAAAAGGCATTAAAACACTTCGATCCGATCGAGGTGGAGAATACTTGAATGTCGAATTTCAAGATTATCTTAAAGAGAATGAGATTCTCTCACAGTGGACCCCTCTGACCACACCACAGCTCAACGGTGTAGCGGAGCATCGTAATAGAACCTTGATGGACGGATTTGGGGATGTCCTGCTTACGTGAAGCAGACAGTGGAGATAAGCTGAATAATAGATCCATCTTATGCTACTTTCATTGGGTATCCAAAGAATTTTATAGGATAATGCTTCTACTATCCCAATGAAACAAAAATGTTTGTTTCTAGAAATGTCACCTTTCTGGAAAGGGAATTTCTACTTGATAGAAAAGGCAAGATAGCAGAACTTGAAGAGGTTCGAGAACCAACTGAAGTATCAAGTGAATCTCCCGCACCTCAAGAGCCAATCCTTGATATGGACACACCTAGGAGATTTTAAAGGGTTCCTAGGGCTCCTGTTAGATAGGGTTTCCTCCTTGAAGATGGTCGAAGTGATCAAACTGTTAGATTTGATCCAAGAACCTTCAAGGAGGCAATTTTCGATGTTGATTCTAATTTGTGGCTTGAAGCAATGCAATCTGAGATTGACTCAATGCATTCGAACCAAGCCTGAACTCTCGTGAATCCTCCCGAAGGAATAGTTCCTATTGGGTACAAATGGATATACAAGAAAAAACTTGGGCCTGATGGTAAGGTACTGACCTACAAGACGCGACTGGTCGCGAAAGGTTACACTCAAATACAAGGTGTTGACTATGATGAAACTTTCATCAGTCGCGATGTTCAAATCAATTAGAATTCTACTATCCATAGCCGCATGGTACGACTATGAGATATGACAAATGGATGTGAAAACTGTGTTCCTTAATGGAAACATTAAGGAAGATATCTAGATGACGCAGCCTGAGGGTTTCACATCTGTAGGAAGTGAGCATAAAGTATGCAAACTTCAGAGATCGATCTACGGTCTCGAGCAAGCATCGAGAAGTTGGAACATGAGATTTGATGAAACAATTAAAGAATTTGGTTTCATCAAGAATCCCGAGGAGCCATGTGTGTATAAGAAGGTAGTTAAAAATGGTGTGACATTCCTTGTACTTTATGTTGATGACATTCTGCTCATTGGGAATGACGTAGGAATGCTGCAGTCAACTAAAGTATGGTTGTCCAGTAGATTCTCGATGAAGGACATTGGTGAAGCATCCTATATTCTGGTAATACAGATCTATAGGGATAGATCGAAAAGAATGCTAGGACTCACCCAAGCGACCTACATCGATACCATAGTTAAGCGGTTCTCTATGGAAGAGTCCAAGAGACACCTACCTATGTGCCACGGGGTCACTATTTCTAAGTCTATGTGTCCGAAGACTGATGAGGAGATAGAGAATATGACACGTGTGTCATATGCCTCGGCAATAAGTAGTATTATATATGGTATGATCACAACTAGATCGGATGTCGCATATGCTCTGAGTGTCACGAGCCGCTACCAAGAAAATCCCGGCCAAATGCATTGGAAGGCCGTGAAAGATATTCTTAAGTACTTACGAAGGACTAAGAATATGTTCATGGTCTATGAGGGTGGTGAACTAAAATTGGAAGGCTACACTGATTCTAGCTTCCAATGCGATGTGGACGATTCGAAGTCGACCTCTGAATTTGTATTCATGCTCAATGATGGTGCTGTCTCTTGGAAGAGTTCCAAGCAAGACACCATCGCGGATTCAACCACTGAGGCTGAGTACATCGCAGCATCAGCTGCTGCTAAAGAGGCGGTTTGGATAAGGAATTTCGTCAAAGAGTTGGGCGTAATCCCTGAAGGAGTTGGTCCAGTCCCGGTGTATTGTGACAACACAGGTGCCGTTGTGCAAGCAAAGGAACCTAGGTCTCACCAAAGATCCAAACATATACTGAGGAAATACCACATAATCCGAGATATTGTGGCTAGAGGTGACATAGCAGTTGAGAGAGTCGCCTCTGCAGACAACATTGCTGATCCACTTACGAAGTCCTTGCCAGGACCATTGTTTGAAAATATCGTGAAGCAATGGGACTGCGTCTGATGAGTAGTTGGCTTTAGGGCAAGTGGGAGATTGTTAGAGTAGGTGCCCAACTAGCCAACTTTTGGCGTGTGGGTTCTTGTTGATTCTATGTAAAACGATCTTTATTTATGAAATTCGCATTTTTTTATGACATTCTTTATTTTTATTATTATGATTACAATTGTTGGATAAAGACCTTGAATGCACTATAGTGTATGTTAGATGTGATAGTTGATTTGATGGCTATCATGAAACACATCTAATAGTCACTGTGTATTCTAAACCTGTTCCTAGTCAATGGGCTGTCCAAAAGAGGATAAGGGCCGCTCGAGCTGGAGACTAGCATCTGCGATGTGAAGTATCACGTTTCATTGATAGAGAACGTAGTGATCTTCTGAACATATAGATGGATAGTGACATGGTAATCTATCGAACTACCCTCCTTCGGACTTTCCAAGTGGTTACCATTTGTCGTAAGATCGAGGTCTTGGTTGTACAGATTAGCCCTCATTAATTGAGACTCTACATGATAGGTGCCTCACTTTGACCCGTTTACCGACTCAGTTGGGATCATCAGGTGACGGGGTTGGGTGAGGTCCCGATGCATGTAGGAGTCGATGCTTCGTTGTCGAGGATTCACCGTTCGCCCTTGTGCGTGGATATCCTATGCAATCTTAGGAGATAATAATGTGATAAATCTCTGGCCAGAGTTGAAACGAACCACACTTTAGAAATTTTTTTTTTAAACATGTGCGGAATACTTAAACTTAAAGTGTGGCTCGTTCCATTTTAAAATATTTCTCATCCATACCCCAAACATAGATAAAGGAAAGGAATATTTTAAAAACATTAAAACATCCATACTGTATAAAAATCAACTGAGTAAAATATTGAAAGCAAACAAGTTTAAAAACCAACATCCAAAACTGTATCATCTCAAAAACACATCACTGCGGTAATGGGGTACTGCTGCAACAGACGCTCAGATATCCTCATCGCTAGTCGGTGTAAACTCAGCAGGATCATCACCTGCACCATTTAAACCTAGTGAGCCTAGGGCTCAGCATGCTCTATCGTATATCATAACAAAGACATACTAATAAAATCGCATGCAAGCACATACTTGTAATAAAATAACGTTAAAAACATGAATGCGTGCATGATCTTAAAACATTGCGTCATACATTTTATATCATATAGCATATAAGGCATGACATAACATAACATGAAAAACATATAGTCGTATCCTAAAGTGTGACCATAGTCGATTGATCAATCTATAAACCAACGTACGTGGCGGTGTGGTTCACCCGACCTCGAGCCGGGATCCCTATATGTCACACCTAAATGTTGCCAGTTCACCACGATATCGACACGTGGATCCATAAGCCGCCACTTCACCATGATATCACACATGGATCCATAAGCTCATAAGTCGCCACTTCACAATGATATCACACATGGATCCATAAGCTCATCATACATTCATCGTAAGTTGTCACAAATCATTCAATCCCTCGGGTTTTGTCTTTCAAAAGAACATGCATTTAATATTCATAAAACATTAATGATGCATGCATTTCGTAAAGTAATGCATTTTAAAAGCTTAGCCCGTTAATGTATAATTAATTCTTTCCTTTAAAACATTTACGTACATAGCATAATACATATATAATTAACTATACATTTACGGGCTTTTACATTTTTCTACTTCGATCAAGGAATGGTTCAGGAGTCTGGCCCACTAATTCTAGACTAAACATCGCTCTTAACTTAGTCGATGAAAAGAATGTTCACCCCTTTTTAAAATTTTTGCCTATTTTAATTAAATTTTGACTTTATAAATCAATGATAAATTTTGTCTACTTAAAATCAATTTTGACTCCCTAAAATCAATTTTGGCTTATTAAACTCGATTTTGACTTTTAAAATCAATTTAATCAATTTTGACCCCAAAAGCCGATTTTGACCAAAGACCGATTTTGACCAAATTAAAATCCCAAAATAAACTTTTACTTAATTAAAATTCCAAAGGCACTAATTTTGACTTAAAATTAAAAAATAAACATAACTCTAATTATTTTAAAAGTTTGACTCAATTTTAAAACATTTGGCTATTTTCTTTAAAATTGGACATTTGACTTAAAATAAAAATAACCGATCCATAATTAAAATAACTCGGACCAACTTTAAAATATTTTGACTCGAGACTCGGCTAATCGACCCGGTCCAATCGAACCAACCAAACGGGTTTAATTGAACCGAACCAACCACCAAAAACCCTACTCCCATGCAATGTTCACCTCGACGCCGGCGCGACCAGCCGCCGCAAACACACGTCGACCTCTCTGCTCCGGCCACCCTGGCCGAAGCCCCGTCGGCTGGACCACCCCAGGTCCATCCGATGCCATAGGAACCAACCACGGCCCCAACCGTGCACCACATCTCATGAACGACGCACCTAAATCGGGCAGCCCACCCACGACGTGTGATACCGTGCGGCCGCACGTCAAGTCCCGATCCAGCCATGATCTAGCCAACTTATCATCACCTATGGACCACCATAAACCTCCTAGGACCCTCACTCATCGATCTAGCCATGAGCCATGACCCCTGGACCTTTCACAAACCACAACAACATGAGATAAAGTCGAGAAACGTGAAAGCACTTTCGTGTCATGCATGAAACTTGAACAAGGAGATATAGATCTGGATAAAACACATTCAATTCACACCAATTTTCATGAAAACAGTCTAATATAGTTTAAATGGTGAGAAAAGAAGTTGATATCACATGCTTGGCTTGGTTGGAGTAGAGTTTTGCGAGTTACCGACGTTGTAGACACGAGATCGGGGCACCATCGGATTTGGATCTCCAAGCTTCACCAAGAATGGAGGAATTTCGAATTTTTGTGATTGAGGGGAAGGGGAGGACGGCTAGATCTGATTTAGGGGCTAGGTTATGGTTAAAATTTGGTGTTTAGGAATAATACAACGTGACATAATTGACCCCTATGATTTAATTAAGTATAAGAAGTGGAAAAAGACAAGCTAGCCCCTCTCTTTAATTAAAAACATAATTAAAACTTTATCTAGGCAATGAAAAGGGTTATCCCATAACTTAAAAATCTCAAATTATTTTCATTTCGGTCGGCCCTAATCTCGTCCACGCGTCTGTAACTCAAGCAAGCTGAAAAACAACACATGCATACCATGTAGCATAAAATCATAAATATAAATCATATAAAACGGCATGTAATCATCTAAAAATATTTTCCCCTAGTCATGCACTCATTTCTACGTAGTCAGGAATTTCTATGCGTTACAAGAGTACTAGATGTGTTTTGGGTAAATGGTTTACCTAGTAACACATGCGATGTCAGTATTTGATCTCCAAGATGTATGCATGATTATTGGATCTCTAGCGACTCTCGATTTACCAATGGTTGATGATCTGATCGGGATATTTGAGTTGAAAGGATCGTACTGTATGCTAACCATGACCGACTGGTTCTTGCTGGCACTATCAGTGATACCTAGGGGATCATGGGACGATGTTGCTAGACGTTTTACCATGATCCGATGGGTTAGTCTGAAAATATGGTTTCGGAGTCACAAATGTTATGAGCCCACGGCTAGCTGTATCCCTGAATAATTGAGGTCACACACCGTAAGGAAATTAAGCTCAATTTAGTGAGTATAGTAGGAGGAATGATGGAAGTGTGACTTCCTAAAATTAAATAGGGTGGAAATGCAATTTCCTAAGCTTGGACTAGTTTGACTATCCTTAAAGCTTATAGATGTGAAAACCCGAAAATTCAGCTCCCGGAAATAGAGCCAAAAAAAAAAAATCAGCTGTTGGTCGGTAAAAATCAGCTGTCGCTCAAACCAGCTTTTGGTCGGTCAAACCAGCTTCTGCACAGTCAACTCAGCTTCTGCTCAGTCAGCAGACAAGTCAGCAGTCACCAGTACAGTCAGCAGTCAAACTCAGCTTCTGCTCAGTCAGCAGTCAGCAATCAGCAGTCAACAGTCAGCAGTACAGTCAGCAGTCAGCTGCTGGACTATCAACTCAGCTGCTGGACGGTCAAATCAGCTGTTGGACGGCCAAATCAACTGCTGGACGGTCAACTCAGCTTTGACCAACGAAAATTCAGATTTTGGCCGCGAATTTCAGTAAGTTTTTTTTCAAGCTTACAGAGCAGATTTCACCATTGAAACTGTCAATTGAGAAAGATTTATGGCTAATTAACCCACTCAAATCAATGCCTACGTTATTACTTTTGTAACAGCCATTTTAATGGCCATTAAACCTGGGATTTAAATTCTGAAACGGCAGGCCTTTTGCCTCCTCCTACTACACCTATAAATACCCCCTGAAACTGTAGATGAGAACCCCACTCTTCACCCAAATTTTCTCAGAAAAAAATACAGTAACTTGCACGTTGAAACCTTGTTCCAGCTGCGAAGTGCATACCAGATTTCATCCAAACTTCAAACTTCTGTAAGTGAGTTTTTGTTATTATATTCGGTTGATATATATTATATACTATTCATGTAAAAATTCAGTTTTGAGCCTACTATTCGAGCACTGTTTTCAATCCAGATTTCTGTCATTTCCAAGCTCTGTTTCTGCACTGATTTTGCTGTCGTAATATGGGTCTATGGAATATTCCGCACTCTGGGTTACTTGGTGTAACCACATGGCCTCGACCCCTTAGAGGAGTAAAAATTAGGGACTGATCAGTAAACCATAGACACGAAGTAATTATCCGTGCTTTTCTGCTAGCTTTCTGTTAAGTTCAGTTATGCTCTGTTATGCTCCGTTATGCTCTGTTATACTCTGTTCTGAGATCTGCTATTCAATATATGTATATGAATATTTGTTATGTTCGAATGGTATCCCCCACTTGCTGAGTGTTTCCCCAAACACTCACCCCTTACTTCTCCACCCAGATAAGAATGAAGAGCAGGTAGAAGAAGAAGAACAAGAACAGTTCTGGGACCGATGAAGATTCAGTTTTCTGTTAATGTAAATTATTTATTTTCGCTTCCGCAATTTCTCCGATTTTCAGATGTAAAAACGATTTTATTTCGATTATTAATAGACTGGGTTGAGCTATGCTATGATGGCTTAATGTTTAACAATTTTACAATTGTTTAATATTGTCGATGTCATGAGTCTCGATCTCGGGGCGTGACAATAGGGGCCTAACTACTATTTTGGATTAGGTGGTCCGAAAAATTATTCACATCATAATGCTCAATTTTGTAAATTGTGTAGATCGGTCCGATCTGATCGTCGATCGGGATTATGATGAAGCCACAACGATGGACTTGAAATCAATGTACACCTGGGCTTGGGTCGGTGGGCCTGGGCCCGACCCAAGCCCATTAACTTGGTTTAAGCCCATGAAAAATCTATAAATAAGGGTCCTGGGGTATTCATTTGAGACACACCAAAAAGCTATTCAGCAAATATTTCTCCCTTTCTCTCTTCCCTCGCCACCGTCGACGACTCCGCCGCCCATCGTCGCCGGCGGAATTTGTTCCGACCGTCTCGACAAGGAGATTCCGTCCGTGAAACTTTCGTTGATTTTCTAATGCAAACCAACGAAGGAATTAAGATTCTGATCATGGACCGGATTAGGAGACCGTAGTTGTTCAACCGTTGAAGTGCCAATTTCCCGTGAAATTGGTCGGAGCCAGGCGCCTAGACGCCAGCTATGTATATTCTAAACATTCTATGAATGTTTTTAATTATTATATAGGTGTATTGACCTTTCCCGGACTCCAATTTTTAATTTTCAGCTGCGTCCCGTGAGCGGGATCAAGATCCGCCGTGCCAACAGTATAATCGGTTGAGTGAGCACTTGACGAAAAAAGGGATAATGTAACCAATCCATTATGCCTTATATTTTCATTAAGAAAACATATGGATGCGTAATTATTGCTGTATATGTTGATTTAAACATCATTAGTACAAATAAGGAAATTCAAGATGTGATGTATTTAAAGGAAAAATTTGAAATGAAGGACCTTGGAAAAACCAAATATTGTCTTTGTTTACAAATTGAACACAAAGAAGGTGGAATATTTGTTTACCAGTCTAATTCTACAGAAAAGGTCCTTAAACATTTTAATATGGATAAACAAAATCCTTTTAAGTACTGCAATGATTGTTAGATCATTGAACATTGAAAAGGATTCATTCCATCCATGTGAAGAAAATGAAATTTTTATTGGTCCAGAAATACCATATCTAAGTGCTATTGGTGTTCTTATGTATCTTGCAAATTGTACTAGACCAGATATATCTTTTACAGTAAATTTATTGGTAAGATTTAGCTCATGTCCAACAAAGAGGCACTAGAACGGAATTAAACATATATTCCGTTATCTACGAGGAACAACAGATTTGGGACTTTTATATTCAAAAGATACGAATAAGAGTATTGTTGGTTTTGCTGATGCTGGATACCTATCTGATCCATATAAGGCACGATCTCAAACTGGATATGTATTTACTCGTGGAGGCACTGCAAGTATTTGGCGTTCATAGAAACAAACTCTCTTAACAACTTCATCAAATCACGTCGAGATTATTGCATTACATGAGGCAAGCCGTGAATACGTATGGCTAAAATCCATAACACAGCATATACAAGTCATGTGTTATTTACCATATGACAAGAAGCCTATAACACTGTACGAAGATAAGTGAAAATTCGTCAAATCTTTTCACGAAGACAATTCCTTCGACGGTGTTCGGAAAACATATATACAGCATCGGGATGCACCACCTACGAATATATGAAGAATCAGCGTGTCAACATGAGGAGGAGTTTACGTGACTACACTCTTTTTTTCTTTTACTATGGTTTTTATCCCACTGGATTTTTCCTAGTAAGATTTTTAACAAGAAAGTAATAAAACACGTAATAAAGACATCCAACGGGGGAGTATTATGAAATAATTAGATGGTTAATATTAGTTGTTAGTTGTTGGATATCTAAATGAAGTTATTAGACCTTTTTATTATTTTAATCATTTTATTTGTCTGCTTGTAATCTTCATTATAAATATACACAAAAATATACAAATTCTCTCCCACTTTAGTTCTCTCTAAATTAAAAAATTATAGAGAAATAATAATTTTCTACTAAAATAAAATTGAAGAGATCATTGGAGCAATTAAAAAATAATTAAGGAGATTTTTAAATATATTATAAAGATAATTATTAAATTTATTTTGTTAATGTTTCTTTTAACTTTATAACGATAATGACGTCATAAATGTAAATAAGCCTAATATTATAGGACCCTCTCTCTCCAGTATGTAGGATACAAAAACTGGTTCATACACGTCCTCTTTTGAATGCTGTAATGAACATGTATGCCTTCCTACAAAGACCCAATACTTTTGTCGATGCTTAAACTATATAGTATTATGAATTATCTGCTCTCCACCATATATTTCAATTCAACCGATGTCATAACGAGAAGTATTAATTATCAATTTTTAGATTTTTTTTCCAATCAAAACCAGGTCGCATTTCATTTTATTAATACAAAATACTTTATAACCGACTCATTCTGTTTCTAAACCTACAGATCATTGTCGTATAACAAATAATCACCTCCTTTATTCCATAACGCCATTTTGTTTTAAAAAAAACTGGTTTAACAAATTTTCAGCCTTTGAACAAATATATTTGGAACCTCCAGGACTCATGCACCTCCATAGAATAAAGTAACCTCTCCAAGTAGGACACATGATACTTCGTCTTATGAGAGAGGGTGACACATATATATATGTGTCAGTACATATTTGAAGTTAATAATAATATTTGGATAGAGATCAGTCTAACTGAAGGTGACCTGTTTTCAGAAGAGTTTTGTATCAATTTTCATCCTCAATGGTTCAGATATCCATTTCTATATACTTATAGTCAACCTAAAACTTGCTCAAATACTGGTTCAACACAGATTACTTCGCAGATCAGTAAAACAGAAACTGGTTTTGTTCTTTTATCTGCACAGCAGAAGAGATTACAACGAAATACCTGAAATGTTTGACCGGAAAACTGGAACTGGTCGACTGAATGAACACCGCCCTACTAGATATCTACAAAATTTGCCACTGGACAACGAATGAGCATTTCATCACTGTACATCTACAAAGTTTTGCACTTGGCCATTGAATGAACACTCCACCACCATACATACAACTATTAAATTTGCTGACAAAGGACGTTCTGACTTGCTGTTTCCATTTCCGAGATCCTGCTACTAAACCAACCCAATTACAAGAGGTGGATAAAGTGCCTCATTGCAGATACATATGGATAGTTGAAATGATTTTGTAAGACATGGACCCAACAGTTGAAAACCCAAGTTTTAAGTAGGTGAAAGATAAATAACTGTCCATTTTGATCGAATATAATTATATCAGAATCAAAAACTAAAAAATATTATCTTTGATTCTGCAAATTACAAATTGAACTAAAATCTTCCCCAACTGGTCAGGAAAAATAACAAAAGAAGGCTGCCAGAAGAGTATCCTGTTATCACCAGACCTTCTTTTCTTGGTCAAAGTAGATTTTGATCCCTAGACTTCTTCTAGAGAAATTGGTTTCAATCTAGAAAGTAAAAATTAGAAGTCCCTGAGGGACACTACTTTGCAATCATTTCAGTGGTTAAAAATGTGTAGAACTTGGATTACCAATTCTTAATGATTCAGGCTAGGCATGTAGTATTACCAAATCAACAGGCAAAAAATGAGAAGGGCAATGTCAAATAATTCACCATTAAAAGTCATCTTATGCTGCTCCTGTAAAAAACTTTACTCTTAAGAGACTAGGGATCAAGGTGCATTGTTGTTTACCAAGGAAAAAATGTTAAAGAAGCAGAAAATAAGTATAGGTTGACAGCGGAAAGGAATATGTAGAGGAGATACATTGACAGGTCAAAGGTAGTGTCAGACCTGAAATGTTGACCGACTAACAAAACTAGTTCCAAATTGATGGGTTTCGAAATTGAGTAGTCATCGCCTCTGATAGAAATCTACCAAGGATCTCTCTCTCAACTTCCTTTTCTTTCTTGAGTTCCAGATGTCGAACCTAAGTCACAAGCTTGGAAAATTAGCAACAATCTATAAATACCAATATAACAGAATAACAGAAAATAAATACGCATATGAAATAGTTTGTTATGGAAGATGCGATCAATAGAAGATGCACGTGTATAATTTTTCTTATGGCAAACTGACCATTTTAAAATGCCAAAAAGAGAATTAAACTATTCAACCTAGTAAATGATGATTTCTCCAGCAGGCATATCACCGGAGCAAATAAACATGGGCTAATATTTATATTCTATAACTATAAAAATAAATTCACAGTATTATCAAAATGCTCACAGCCTCACCATTCACATCCATCGACAAATGTTCTCCAAACAAAAAGTATAGTGGTATTTGAATAATTCTCAAAAAAGAAGGCTTCAATGAATGAACTGGACAATAAATTAAAATATCGATCATTGGTTCCTACTTTCATATAGACATTTCAATCTTCACATCACTCAAAAGGTGGTAGTCAGAATACTGGAAAACATGAATGAATATTAAGCTCCACAAACCCTCTAGTTGAAAATGAAAGATATAATTTCCTACTTTGTAAAGTGCCATGAGCAATGTGTCTAGTACATGTTATTTGTACTGTTGAGAATTTCACAAAACATCCAATAGAATTTAATTGAATAAAAAACGGAAATATGGAAATGTAGGAAAAATTTGATGAAGACCTTAGAACCAACTTCCCAAGGATGACTGCATGCAACTGTTATTATAAAAATTCAGAGAAAGATAAAGAAAGAGAAAGGGTGCACAAGGGAAAGAATAAATTGGTTTAGCAGCCCAACCTTCAGTGAACCCTTCTGAGATACCCCAGTGTCAGTGATAACAACTAAACACTTGATATCATGATCATTAGCATATTCGTACTGTTCAGTAAGGCTTGGATCACGTACGGGAACAAACTCTGCCTGAAATAAGCACTTCAGTAAGTGTAGACTATATTCAGGTATCAGAATCATATAATATGTTGACCTTGATATTGTCTTCCCACAGTTCAGCTACAAGTTCCATGCGCTCCGCTAATAAACCTCCTCCTCCTCGTGAACAGACAAGAACGTGAATGCCACCATCATTTCTGTTCAACTTACAAAGTTAAGGCCATTAGTTCAATTAACAGCCAGCAGAAACTGTACAGCATGGTCGGTACTAGAGAAAAAAATCACCTATAAAATTTACTGTCGACAGAAGAATGCAGCAGAAGGGTCTCTAGTGCAATGCTGGTCCCAACTGCACCAGGGGGATTTGATTTCTGGCAAGATAAGGCACCAAGTGTTAAATGTTTGCTCATGTTTCTAATCACTGCTGGGGTAAATAAATGCCTATGATGCTGGTGAAATTTGTGGAGTTACATGAGAAGTAGATAAAATTGAGTTAAATGATAAATCAGCTGATGTGCTAATTATAGTATCCGTATGGGCACGAGAAAAACAATAATCAATAGTCCCATTCTAGAACTTCTCGTAATTAAAACATTAACCTGGCATCTGAAGTCCAGCAGTAATCCAAAACAAATGCAAATGAAGGCTGAGGTCTTTTTTTTGCCTAAAGTTCTGCTACTTCTGTTGCGGAAGAGAAACTGTAGTCTACGCTATTATAAGCCACATTGTTCATAAAACTTGTTCAATATGTGAGTTACTAGTTTAACATTCATAGCCACCAGATACAAGTGGAGAACTTGAATGGCATACCACAAGAGGGTCATGTAAGAGCTAGTTATTTATAATTTGCTTAAGCTCAACCTTACTCCACCTTAGCAATTTCCTCCTTTGTGCAAAAGAGCAAGAGCAAGAGCAAAAGAGCAAGAGCATTTATCGGATATCAAATGCATCTCTCTTACAAGCCGAATTGTAACCTTATCACCATGTACCCAGATTAGTGATAAAATTTAATTTGTTACAAATAAAGAGAAAAATATGCTGCTACCTCATTCAGCTTCCCCATGATAAAAAAACGCCAACCCCTAAAAGATTTGACACAAAGAAAAACCCATCTTAATTTCCTATTCTTGCCATTCACTCTCACATTTCAAATTGTATTTTCATTAATATATTATCATCAGCTGTTGCGCTAAACTAAATTAGATATACCTATCATTTATAATAAATTTTGAGCCCATATGCTAAATCTGTATTGACGCTATTAGAGCAATATAACGGCCTCCAAGAACACTGAAGCATACAATACTTACGGTTATGAAGAGATGCCATATATTTCTTGATGGGAAAACGTAAAGAAAGTCAGAAGGAGAGATTGTACATGATTGATAAATATATCTGCACATAAACAAAATATATTTAAAAATTTTTAGTCAAATAATTAGAATTAATGTATGAGAAAAGGAGAAGGAATGAACTTGTTATTTTTATTCATCAACTTTACAACTTATATAGAGTACAACAAAAAATCTTGAGAATCTAACTTTCCTAATTAAAGAGATTACACAAATCTAACCTTCCTATCTTAAAAGATTATACAAAGATTACACTATCTAATCAACCTTTATGTTTCCTAATTTAGAAGATTGTTTCCTAATTTAGAAGATTGTTTCCACTTTATCAATATACTATCAATCCCTAGAGAATATTAACTAAATCCTAGCTAAGGATAGTTGGTACGGTCATGATGGACTGGATTGTGAGCAATGCTGATTGTTGACTTATTATCACAATAGAGTTTCATAGGATCTGGGGGTTCCATCTTTAGTTCATTTAGAACTCTCTGGATCCAAATGAGTTCACAAATTCCGTGTGCCATGGCGCGGTATTCAGCTTCTGCACTACTCCTCGCGACAACCGATTGCTTTTTACTACGCCATGTCACAAGATTGCCCCAAACCATTGTACAGTAACCAGAAGTGGACTTCCTATCCGAAGGCGACCCAGCCCAATCTGCATCCGTAAATGCACGAACTGATCGATCATTGTTTTTCGCAAAGAATAAGCCTCGCCCTGGTGTATGTTTAAGGTACCGCAGGATTCGGTAGACAGCATCAAGATGGCCTTGACAAGGAGAATGCATATATTGACTGACCAGGCTCACCGCAAAAGCAATGTCGGGACGAGTATGGGAGAGATATATAAGTTTTCCAACGAGACATTGGTATCTACCCACATCCACAGGTGCGCCTTCAAACATGCTCCGTTTATTCCCGAGCTCAAGCGGAGTTTTACATGGTTTGCATCCCAACATACCAGCTTCGGCTAAAAGATCCAATGTGTACTTACGTTGGGAGACCGAGATCCCCTTGTGGGTCCGAGCAATTTCCATACCCAAGAAATACCTTAGCAGACCAAGGTCTTTGACTTCAAATTCCTTGGCCAACAGAAGCTTAAGATCGTGCAGCTCGCGGTTATCATTTCCAGTGACGATGATGTCATCTACATACACGATGAGGATGGTGAGGTGACCATGACTGGAGTGTTTAACAAAGAGCGTATGATCAGTTTGGCCCTGACTATAACCAAACTTCTTGATAACCTTAGAGAATTTATCAAACCAGGCGCGGGGAGATTGTTTTAAGCCATACAGGGACTTATGGAGTTTGCATACCAGCGGCTTTTCCAGATTTTCTTCAAAGCCGGGGGGTTGGCTCATATATACTTCCTCATCAAGATCACCATTAAGGAACGCATTCTTAATATCAAGTTGATGCAGAGGCCAATCGAGGTTTGCTGCCAATGATAGAAGGATCCGTATGGTGTTAAGTTTGGCAACTGGAGCAAATGTCTCAGTGTAGTCAATACCATAGGTTTGAGTAAAGCCTTTAGCCACCAAACGGGCTTTATATCTGTCAATCGAACCATCGGCCCTGTACTTCACAGTAAATACCCATCGGCAACCAACCACATTTTGCCCTTTGGGAAGTTCAACTAAGGTCCAGGTATTGTTCATCTTCAAAGCACGTATTTCATCTAGCACGGCAGCCCGCCACTCAGGAACAGCCATAGCCTCTTGGATGGACCTAGGAAGAGCAGTGCTATCCAAATTCGAAATAAAGGAAAAGAAGGGAGAGGACAAGTTGGAGTAAGACATAAAGTTGGAGATAGGGTGTTGGGTGCAAGCACGTGTACCTTTTCGAATAGCTATAGGAATGTTCAAATCAGGAGGAGGCTCTGGTTGAGGATCTACCATCGGTTCAGCTTCATGACTGTGATGAGGATTCACGATGTCTCTAACACCCTGAGATTTCGACCGTCTGGTGTAGACCTTGATTTCCTGTGGTTGTGCTGACCCCCCTTGGGATAGTGGCTGAGGGGATATAGGAGCACAAACTGGAGGGAGAGCAGAGGAGGAGTCGGGTGCAGTATTTAAGTTAACACCGAGAAGTGGTGGTGAATCCCACCAGTCGTCAGGGTCAGTCTCCCTCTTTGGAGAGGAAGGTGAAAGGAAGTAAGGAGTATCTTCAAAGAAGGTAACATCCCGAGAGATGTAAGTCTTTTTTGTACGAGGACAATAGCAACGGTAACCCTTTTGGGTAGGTGAGTAGCCAAGGAATAAAGTTTTGATAGCCTTAGGATCAAGCTTACTTCGATAATGATCATGAATATGGACAAACGCAGTACACCCGAAGGTTTTTAAAGGGAGGTTTTTTGATGCTGATATGTGAGGAAAGGACCGTGCCAGCAAAGACAATGGTGTTTGGAAATTGAGTGGTCGACTAGGTAGGCGATTGATGAGATGGGCTGCAGTAAGGACAGCACCCCCCCATAAATACTGAGGCTGCAGAGGCGACTCTCTAGGGAAAGCTAGGGTGACCTAGTCGGTAATGGTGTAACATGATATCCGGAACAGAGGATGAAGGCCGAGACTGAACACAAGAGAAAGAGGATTGTAGACCATCAGATGGAGACTGCTCAAGGTAATAGAGACCGTTGTGAATCCTAGCACTGCCAATCGTCTTCCCCGATAGTTGGTCCTGAAAGTGACATGAACCAGGTGAGAAAGTAGCAGAACAATGACAATCACGAGTGAGTTTGCTTACAGAAATGAGGTTACACTTTAAGGAAGGAACAAATAAAACTTTTCGTAAAGTAATGTCCTTGGACACGATAATATTGCCAATGCCATGGACACGAGAGAATGAACCATCCGCTATCTTGACTGTCATATCACTAGCACAAGGAGCATAAGAGCAAAAGAAATGAGAGGCCCCGGTCATATGATCGGAGGCTCCGGAATCAATAATCCAAGGTAGCGAAGAACGAGAGATAAGGGCCGAGTTGGCTATACCAGATTGGGTTAAGGAGCAAGACCCGAGGGTGGGAGCGGATGGAGGATTAATCGCAGCTTCTCGGAGGAGACGACAATATTTTTCAATTTGCTCTATTTGATCAGCAGTGAAGGGAGCTGAGGTGTGAGAGGACGAGGCCTGTTCCTGGGCAGGATGTGCTTGAATACTGCGACCATCAGATTTCTTTCGTGGTTGCCAATTCGGCGGCTTGCCATGAATCTCCCAGCATTTGTCTTTGGTATGGCCCGGGCGGTGGCAGTGATCACACCAGGGTCGTTTCCCTTGACGCTGGCTGGAGTTCTTGTTGGAGGCTAGCGCAGATACCTCGGAGACAGACGAGCTTAGTGGTAAGGTATCTGGGAGCATGACTTTGCGGCGAAGTTCTTCACGGCGGACCTCTGAAAAGGCATCATCAGTGGACGGAAAGGGGTCACGGGCAACAATACGTCCTCGGACATCATCCAACTCTCTGTTGAGGCCAGCAAGGAAGTCGAACACTCGTTCCTTCTCAAGAGTGCGTCGGACATGATTACTGCATTCGGCACATATGTGAGAGTCTTCAAGGAATAAATCCAGCTCCTGCCATAACTCCTGAAGCTCCGAGAAGTAGTGGGTCACAGAATTGGAACCCTGTTTAATCTCCTTAAGCTTGGAGCGTAATTCGAAGAGCTGAGAGGCATTACCCAGATCAGAGTACATGCGACGGACAGCATCCCATACTTCATGTGCAGTTTTGAACCATAAATATCGACGACTAATGTTGGGCTCCATCGAGTTAATGAGCCATGCAAGAACAATGGAGTTGTCGGCCAGCCAAGTAGAGTATGTTGGATCGGTGGTCGCAGGAGGAGGGAGATCGCCGGTGAGAAAACCTAACTTCCCACGAGCGCAGATGACGATTTTTACAGACTGTGCCCACTGTAGATAGTTACGGCCATTTAGGCGATAAGTTGTGGTGTGAGAGGACGACATATCACTCCCGGAAAAAGGAGCGATTGACCCAAAAGCGCCAGAGGGTTTCTCGGACGTGGCATCTCCGGTAATGATAGGTTTATTAGACATGATTCTAAAAAAAAAGGCTCGAGGGAGAGACGCGATGAAGAGGAAGGATCAAGAGTCTACTGCTCTGATACCATATGAGAAAAGGAGAAGGAATGAACTTGTTATTTTTATTCATCAACTTTACAACTTATATAGAGTAGAATCTAACTTTCCTAATTAAAGAGATTACACAAATCTAACCTTCCTATCTTAAAAGATTATACAAAGATTACACTACCTAATCAACCTTTATGTTTCCTAATTTAGAAGATTGTTTCCACTTTATCAATATACTATCAATCCCTAGAGAATATTAACTAAATCCTAGCTAAGGATAGTTGTTTACATACTTTGTATGACTTGATTGTAATTTGACACAGAATCTAATCTATTTATTTAGGTACTATCTTGCACCCTATAAAAGGTTGTATTATGTTTATGAATATCACACTTGCATGGTACCAAAGTTGTATGGCTTTTTCTCCCCTTATCCTTCACGTACATTTTTCCGTGATCACTCTCCTTCCTATGGTCTTCTCTTTGCCCATCACTCCGGCATTATCATGTTAGTAAGTCTACCCTCTTCCGGTGATACCATGCTTGATAAGCCCTTGAATGGGTATAGGTCCACCGCTAATCTCTTTGGGAGTGATATGGCTACATATCACAACCCATTGCCTGAATGATCGAAATTATCTTCAGTGGGCGCAATCTGTCAATATGGTCTTCTGCACTGGTGGCAAGTTAGGTTTCTCACTGGCGAAAATATTGCTCCTGAGAAAACCGATCCCGCATTTAATAATTGGCTGGCAGACAACTCCATTGTACATAAGTGGTTTGGGATGCTATCCACCTTGTGTAAACCAATTTGGGATTTCTTCTCAAATATTTGAAAACAATTCAAAGCTGAAGGAGATTAAACAGGGCTCCAACACTGTCACCGACTATTTTCAGAGCTTCAACGTTATGGCAGAAGCTGGATTTGTTTTTTTGAAGATTCTCGAGTTTGTGCTGATTGCAGTATTAAAAGTAAGTTGAAATCTTGAGAAAGAGAGGGTGTTCGACTTCCTTGCTTGTATGAACAGTGATTTGGATGATGTTCGAGCAAAATCGATGCACATGAACACTTCCCATCGCCTTATGATGCTTTTCCCAGAAGTTCGCCATGAAGAAATGTGGCTAAAGTTTATGTTTGATGCTTTACCACTAAATCATTGTATTGCTGAGGTTCCTATTTTAGTATCACAAAACAATTCCAGCTAGCGTCAACAGAAACGCCCTTGGTGTGATAAGTGCCATCGCCCTAGCCATAACAAAGACAAGTGTAGGAAATTCATGGCAAACCAACAAATTGGCAACCAAGAAAGGAATCTGATGGTAGAATTTTTTTTCAGGCACAGTAAGTACAGGAACAGGCCGCTTCAACTAGCATCTCAGCCTCATCTTGAATTATCATTTCCGAGCCTCCAAATATGACCGGAGACTTTAAAGTTTTCTGCTCTTATACTCCTTGTATTAATCAAACGAAAATAGCTGATGGCTCCTTCCCTCGTGTCGAGGGGTTGCTGACATTAAATGTCCAAGGAAATTATGTAAAAAATGATTGTCATGTTCATTTCTTAGAATGCGATCTCAATTCAGTAAGTAAACTAACTTGTGATAGTCATTGTCTTGCTAATTTCTCGCCTGCTTCATGTCAATTTCAGGTTCACTAACAAGGTGGTCAATTTGCAATGCTAAGATTCGCTGTGGTCTTTTCTAACTTGAGAATTCTCAAGTCAAATGATCAATCCTGGTTTCTTGTGTTCAGTCTAGACGTCCTCTTGCAAACATTTGAGAAATAATGTCAAAGACATCCCAGTATTTCCTATTATTGGTTGTTTCATTGTTTATCAGTTTACTCCACCCGTGAAACTTGTGAATTGGCAAAACATACTCGTGCTTTTTTCCCCAAAAAAACCTCAAATACCATATGCAACATTTTAAATTATTCACAGCAACATTTGGGGGCAATCCCGATGCCCACCGTCGAGGTAAACGTTGGCTTTTAACTTCCATTGATGATCACACTCGGACTACATGAATCCATCTCCTTCAAAATAAATCCGATACAGCCATATATTCCAAAATTTCCACAAGATGGTCCAGACCCAGTTTCACACCAATATATGCACACTCAGAAATGACAATGGTAAGGAATACTTCAACACCATTATCAGTACAAACAGTGGAATCATTCACCAAAGTTCTTGTGTCAATACTCCACAACAAAATGGAGTTTCAGAGAGAAAAACATCATTTGCTAGAAGTGGCTCGTAATGTTCACAATGAATGTGCCTAAATTTTGTGAATGTGCCTAAATTTTTATTGGGGGATGCCGTCCTTAAACTGCCTATCTCGTCAATCATTTACCCAGTCGTCCATTAAATTCAAAGCAGCTATGTGCCTCTTGACTCAATCTTTTTCCTCACATTAGCATCTACCAAACTCCCAATTAAAATCTTAATAAGTAAGCTTGATCCTAAGACTCTAAAACGGTATTTCTTGGATATTCTCCTACTCAGAAGGGTACCCCGTTCCTACTTCCCACAAAACAAAAATCCTAATTGTATTAGTGTCTAGAATTTATTTATTCTGTGTAATACTAATTGATAGGGCCTCATTGGTAAGTGCTACAAGATCCGTTCGTTCTTTTTTCTCTGATAGATGGTCAGAACTTCATCTGGGTTCGAATCCTACTGAGATTCGAACCCCCGACACCGTGGTTCGTAGCCACGTGCTCTAATCCTCTGAGCTACAGGCCCCACCGCGTCTCCACTGGATCTGTTCGCGGGAGTGCCCTTAAAAAAAAAAGGATCCCCAGCTGTTTCGGGTTAAGAAGATGTGAAAGCGCGTTTATCTCTATAAGAAGGGTGTGTTCGAGGTGTGAAGTGGGACACAATTGGGATTTTTTTTTGAAATTGGATGCAGTTACTAATTCATGATCCCATTGGCATAACAAACAAATAAACTGAGGAGGACTGGGAAACGTTCCGTCGACAAAGCCCAGAAAATCATTTCAGATTCTAATGTTGTCTCATATGATGTCAGTTACTTTGAAAATACTCCTTACTGTAGAAATTAGAAAATTAGAAAACTTGCAGCCAACACTTATTTCCAAATTTGTATCATATTCAGAACTTTCCAGAATTAAACCTGAACTTGGCAGTACTACCAGAAGGAAAATATGCAATACGTGTAAATGGGTTTTATGGTCAAGTACAAGGCTGATGGTTTGATCGAGAGGCACAAAGCACGTTTGGTGCCAAGATCTGTTCGCAAACCTATGGTATTGACTACGATGAGTCCTTTGCACTGATTGCCAAACATAATATTGTGCGAATTCTTCTATCATTGGCAGCCACTAGATTACCCCTCGCATCAACTTGAAAAATTAAGTTCATATGAGCCAACCCCCAGGTTTTGAAGAAAGTTTGGGAATTCAGATGGTGTGAAACTTGGCAATCTGTACGGACTGAAACAATCTCTAGTTGTCTGGTTTGAAAGATTTTCCAGTTATCAAGAAGTTTGGATGGAGTTGTGCAGAAATGGAAAGAATATCTTCTATTCGTAGATGATTATTAGCAAATATTTTATACCTTTTGTGTGAAGTCTATTTTAGGGTACATAATATTCTAACATTAGAATTTAGAGCTGTAAATGTGTATATATAGAGTACTATCTTCTTAGACGTAGATGTAAAGAAATGATAATCTTTTTTTATCAATTCATTGGTTTCCATCTTCTCTAAATTAAATAATCAACATGGTATTAGGGCTGTAGGACATGTGGCAAAATGGAAATACTATCTTCTATTTCTAGAGGATAATTATTCTAGATTTGTTACCTTGTTTTGTAGTGTGTATTTTAGGAAACATAATATTCTAGCACTAGAATTAGGTTTCGTTTTCTGTATATATTCAGACTTTGTTCTTTAGTGTATTAAGCAAGAAATAATAGTTCTTTCTTCAAATCATATTCATCTTTTCAACATGGTATCAGAGCTTTAGGCCGTACCTTTGCTCCCCAGAAAGTGTGTCGCGCATCTCTTCCTACAGGCTGTCACCTGTGGACGACCAAGTCTGCTGCCGAAGTGCACTGTGTTAGTCTGCGTAGCGGGGCAATTATCTCTGTGAACCTGAAGCGTCGCCAGGATGTCTGAATTAAAGGACAATACCTCTCGGGCTCCAGACCAGAAGTTTCCTGAAGTGTATACCGTGAGCCCAAATGGGCTGGAACACTCATCTGTCCATATTACCATTCATAAATTGAATGGTAAGAATTTTTTAGAATGGGCACAGTCCATCAAATTGATTATCGAAGGTAGAGGAAGGCTTGGGTACTTAACTGGAGACACCCGAGAGCCAGAAAAAGGTGATCCGAAGTGGAGTTCATGGAAATCAGAAAACTCAATGGTTATGGCATGGCTGATCAACTCCATGGAACCACCAATCGGGAGGACATATCTGTTTCTGCCCACTGCTAAAGACATATGGGAAGCTGTGAGAGAGACTTATTCTGATCTAGAGAACTCCTCACAGATCTATGATCTTAAGACCCGGTTGTGGAATTCTAAACAGGGAGAAAAGAGTGTGATTGAGTACTACAATGAGATGCGTGCTCTATGGCAGGAACTCGACCTGTGTTATGAAGATGACTGGGAGTGCAAGAATGACAGCGTTAAGTATCATAAACGCATAGAAATTGATCGGGTCTTTGTGTTCTTGGCTGGTCTCAATCGAGAATTGGATGAAGTCCGGGGCAGAATCCTGGGGAGGAGACCACTGCCATCCCTTGGAGAGGTGTTCGCAGAAGTACGGCGAGAGGAAGGCCGAAGACGTGTTATGCTAAAAGAAAAGCCTCCAACAGTACCTGAAACTTCAGCCTTGATTTCACGAAATCCTGGCAAATTTCTCAACACCCAGCCTCGCTCAGGTATGAAAGGGGAAGGAGTTAAGTGTGAACACTGCAGCAAGACAAATCACACCAAGGAGACTTGCTGGGACTTGCTTGGGAAACCACCAAATTGAAAGCCGAGATTTCCCAGGCCAAAGGGCCGTGAACCTAGAGCTAATCAATCTGGAATTGAGGAAGAAGCTGGAGTCTTTTCAGGGACACCTGCTTTCAGTAAAGAACAGTTAGGCCAACTGTTTAAATTGTTCCAATCCACCCAGTTCACCACCAGCGCTCCTGGCGCCTCCTGCTACTCTTCTAGCTCTCTAGCCCAACAAGGACTCCTAATAGGTCCGAAGTCCTTGTAGATTTCAATACTAGTCTTGAACCTACATCTGATGAACCCACCCCTGTCGAGCAAGAAAACATTCCTGAAAACGGCACAGGGAAAAGGTTTGATCATGTCTATGTGAGAAGAAATACTCAAAGGAGGACAGATCCCTTGACTCTGTACGACCAAGATTCAGAACCAAGAAACGAGCCTGTTGCTCCAGCCACTCTTAGTCCAGGTATTGAATATCTGATATATTCCTGCACAACACAGAGTCACACACTTCTGCTGATATTCCCATTGCCCTGAGAAAAGGGACCAGATCCTGCACTCAACATCCCCTGTCTAACCACATCTCTTACCACAATATCACTAAATCCTACTCTGGCTTCATATCTCAGTTACACAGTGTCGAAATTCCTAAGTCTATACAGGAGGCCCTAGCTGTTCCCCACTGGAAGGAGGCTGTCCTTGAGGAGATGAAGGCGCTGGTGAAGAACAAAACCTGGGAGGTAATGCCACTGCCGAAAAATAGAAAAACAGTGGGTTGTAGATGGGTTTTCAACGTGAAGCTCAACTCTGATGGGTCCCTGGAGAGGTATAAGGCCAGACTTGTAGCCAGAGGGTATACACAAACCTATGGGATTGATTATCAGGAGACATTCGCTCCAGTGGCGAAATTGAACACTATCAGAATTCTGCTATCCATTGCTGCAAACCTTGAGTGGCCTCTACACCAGCTGGATGTGAAGAATGCCTTCCTCAATGGTGAATTGGAAGAGGAGGTGTTCATGGATGCTCCTCCAGGATTTGAGAATCACTTTGGAGGAAATGTCTGTAGGCTGCACAAGTCCCTTTATGGATTGAAACAGTCCCCTAGAGCTTGGTTTGAGAAGTTCTCGAAATCTGTCAAGAATCAAGGCTACACACAAGGACAGTCGGACCACACAATGTTCATCAAATCGTCTGGAACGGGTAAGGTGGCAGTCCTGATTGTGTATGTGGACGACATCATCATTTCAGGGAACGATGAGGAGGAAATACACAGACTAAAGAAGTGCTTATCCTCTGAATTTGAAGTCAAAGACCTAGGACCACTACGTTACTTTCTGGGCATGGAAGTAGCAAGATCGAAGAAGGGAATCTATGTGTCACAAATGAAGTATATACTGGACCTCCTTAAAGACACAGGAATGACAGGTTGTAGACCAAGTGACACTCCAATCGATCCCAACCTCAAACTGGGAGATATAACTCAAGGGACACCAGTGGATGTGGGGAGATATCAACGACTAGTGGGAAAATTAATTTATCTTTCCCATACACGCCCAGATATTGCTTTCGCAGTAAGTATGGTAAGTCAATTCATGCACTCTCCTTAAGAGGAACATTTGGACGCCGTTTACAAGATCCTCAGGTATTTGAAGAATACTCCGGGGAAAGGGCTGTTGTTTAAACGGTGCAGTGTGAGGAATATAGAGGGCTTTACAGATGCTGATTGGGCAGGTT
>KV017202.1:4340-17151 GCA_001598015.1 Dorcoceras hygrometricum
GTTTCCTTAAATAGGATGAACAAGTTGATTAGGAGTGACATGTTTAATATGTCTGATATTAACTCCCTACCAACTTGTGAATCTTGTCTCAAGGGAAAGATAACGAAATCGCCCTTCACGGGCAAGCCTGAACGTGCACAAGGCCTATTGGATTTGATCCATACTGATTTATGTGGCCCACTTAGCATTGGTACTAAGTCCGGTCACACCTACTTCAACACCTTTACCGATGATCACTCTAGGTATGGGTACTTGTACTTAATGAAGCACAAGTCTGAATCCTTTGAAAGGTTCAAAGAATTCAAGGCTGAAGTAGAAAATCAGTTGGGGAAAAGTATTAAAGCGCTTCGATCCGATCGAGGTGGTGAATACTTAAGTGCTGAATTTCAAGACTATCTTAATGATAATGTGATTCTCTCGCAGTGGACCCTCCGGCCACACCACAGCTCAATGGTGCAGCGGAGCGTCGTAATCGAACCTTGATGGACATGGTTCGATCTATGATGAGCTTCACCAAGCTCCCTACCTCGTTTTGGGGCTATGCGCTCGAAACGGCAGTAATTTTGTTGAACAATGTCCACACCAAGACAGTGGATAAGACTCCATATGAGATATGGATGGGCAAGCAGCCCAAATACTCATACATGAGGATTTGGGAATGTCCTGCTTACGTGAAGCAGACAGTGGGAGATAAGCTGGATAATAGATCCATCTTATGTTATTTCATTGGGTATCCAAAGAATTCCATTGGATACTACTTCTACTATCCCAACGAAACAAAAGTGTTTGTTTCTAGAAATGCCACCTTTATGGAAAGGGAGTTCTACTTGATAGAAAAGGCAAGATAGTAGAACTCGAAGAGGTTCGAGTACCATCTGAAGTACCAAGTGAACCTCCCGCACCTCAAGAGCCAGTGCCAGAAATGGTCGCACCTAGGAGATCCGAAAGGGTTCCTAGGGCTCCTGAAAGATATGGTTTCCTCCTTGAAGATGATCAAAATGATCAAGTTATTGGATGTGATCCAAGAACTTTCAAGGAGGCAATTTCCGATGTTGATTCTAATTTGTGGCTTGAAGCAATGCAGTCTGAGATTGACTCGATGCATGCGAACCAAGTTTGGACTCTTGTTAATCCTTCTGAAGGAGTTGTTCCTATTGGGTGCAAATGGATATACAAGAGAAAACTTGGGCCTGATGGTAAGGTACTGACCTACAAGGCGCGACTGGTCGCAAAAGGTTACACTCAAAGGCAAGGTGTTAACTATGATGAAACCTTTTCACCAGTCGCAATGTTCAATTCAATTAGAATCCTACTTGCCATAGCTGCATGGTACGACTATGAGATATGGCAAATGGATGTGAAAACTGCGTTCCTCAATGGAAATATTAAGGAAGAGATCTATATGACGCAGCCTGAGGGTTTCACATCTGTAGGAAGTGAGCATAAAGTATGCAAACTTCAGAGATCGATCTACGGTCTCAAACAAGCATCTAGGAGTTGGAACCTGAGATTCGATGAAACAATTAAGGAATTTAGTTTCATCAAGAATCCCGAGGAGCCATGTGTATATAAGAAGGTAGTTAAAAGCACTGTGACATTCCTTGTACTTTATGTTGATGACATCATACTCATTGGGAATAATGTAGGAATGCTGCAATCAACTAAAGTCTATGTGTCCGAAGACTGACGAGGAGATATAGAGTATGACACGTGTGTCATATTCCTTGGCAATGGGTAGTATTATGTATGGTATGATCTCGACTAGATCGGATGTCGCATATGCTCTGAGTGTCATGAGCCGCTACCAGGCCAACCCCGGCTATTTGCATTGGAAGGCTGTGAAAGATATTCTTAAGTACTTACGAAGGACTAAGAATATGTTCATGGTCTATTGGGGTGGTGAACTGAAATTGGAAGGCTACGCTGATTCTAGCTTCCAATGTGACGTGGATGATTCGAAGTCAACATCTGGATTTGTATTCATGCTCAATGGTGGTGCTGTCTCTTGGAAGAGTTCCAAGCAAGAAACCATCGCGGATTCAACCACTGAGGCTGAGTACATCGCAGCATCAGCTGCTGCTAAGGAGGCGGTTTGGATAAGGAATTTCGTCCAAGAGTTGGGCGTAATCCCTGATGGAGTTGGTCCAGTCCCGGTGTACTACGACAACACGGGTGCCGTTGCGCAAGCAAAGGAGCCTAGGTCTCACCAAAGATCCAAACATATACTGAGGAAATACCACATAATCCAGGATATTGTGGCTAGAGGTGACATAGCAATTGAGAGAGTCGCCTCTGTAGACAACATTGATGATCCACTTACGATGCCCTTTCCAGGACCGTTGTTTGAAAAACATCACGAAACAATGGGACTGCGTCTGATGAGTAGTTGGCTATAGGGCAAGTGAGAGATTGTTAGAGTAGATGCCCAACTAGCCAACTTGTGGCGTGTGGGTTTTATTGACTCTTGTGTATAACGATCTTTATTTATGAAATACGCATTTCTTTATGGCATTCTTTATTTTCATTATGTAATAATGTTAAAAATTGTGTTGGATAAAGACCTAGAATGCACCATAGTGTATGTTAGATGTGATAGTGTATATGATGACTATCATGAAACACATCTAATAGTCATTGTGTATTCTGAACACGTTCCTAGTCGATTGGGCCGTCAAAATGAGGATAAGGCCGCCCGAGCTTGAGACTTGCATCTGTGATGTGAAGTATCATATTTCATTGGTAGGGAACATTGTGATGTTCTGAGCATGCAGATGGATAGTGACCTGGTGATCTATCGAACTACCCTCGTTCGGACTTTCCAAGTGGTTACCATTTGTCGAGTGGATAAGTCCGAGGTCTTGGTTGTACTGATTAGTCATCACTACTCGAAATGGGTGAGGTCCCGATGCATGTAGGAGTCGATGCTTCGTTGTCGAGGATTCACCGCTCGCTTTCATGCGTGGATATCCTATGCTATCTGAGGAGATAATAGTGTAATAAATCTCTGGCCAGAGTACTGGATGTTTTTTAGGCAAATGGGTTTGCCTAGTAACACTCGCGATGTCACTATTTGATCTCCAAGATGTATGCATAGTTATCGGATCTCTAGCGACTCTCGATTTACCAATGGTCGTTGATCTGATCGGGATATATGTGTTGAAAGGACCGTATTGTACGCTAACCACAACCAACTGGTTCTTGCAGGCACTATCAATGATACCTAGGGGATCATGACGCGATGTTGCTAGGCGCTTTACCATGATCCGATGGGAAAGTCCGAAATTGTGATTTCGGTGTCACAATGGTTGTGGGCCCACGGCTAGCTATGTCCCTGAACCATTAAGGGTCACACAAGTACTGGATTCACGATTCCCGCACGGAAACTGAGCTCAATGTGTTGAGCATAGGAGAAGGATTTTAGGGAGTGCGACTTACTAAAAGTCAACAGGGGTCAAATTGCGATTTCCCAAAGTTGAGGGGCTAAACTGCTATTTTGGTCTAGGTGGTCTGAAAAATTGTTTTCACATCATAATAGTCAATTTTGGAACTGTGTTGATCGGTCCGATCGGATTGGCGATCGGGATTATGATGAAGCCGCGGTGATGGAAATGAACCTAATGTTCATATGGACCTGGGCCTGACCCAAGTCCATTGAGCCGGTTCAAGCCCATCATTTATTTATTAAATTAGACCTAGGGCTACAACTAGAAAAAAACTTGATACAACCCTAGCCTCCAAGTAGCCGCTCACCCTCTCCTCCACACCTCGTCGCCGCCGTCGCCCGATTTTCACGTGGTCGGACTTGTTTCGATCACGTCGATGAGGAGATTCCGTTCGTGCCAAATTAGTGCCTTCTAGTTCAGGCTGACGAAGGAATCCTACTTCCGGTCGTGGAGCTGATTAAGGAGTTTCCACCGCCGCCTACCGTGAAGAGCCAGATTCCCTGTGAATTTGGTTGGAGCCAGGCGCCTAGACGCCAGCAAGGTGACTTTCTATAAAACATCCTATGTATGATTTATAGAATATATTTGATGTATTGAACGTTTTTCGGGGCAAATTTTAAACTTCTGCTGCGCCCCCGGGAAACGGGATCCGGATCCGCCATTGTCGCCAACAGAATGAACTCCTTTGCTAATTCTGATTTGAAAATTTGTTTCAAAAATTTTACAGCTTGAAGCAAACCTCCAGCCGAGTTACCAGCAAGAAGGGTTCTTAGTGACTACTGTTGTCTCGTGTAATAAAATGATTTTTATGCGGAAATAACACTATTCAATCAGTGAAAAATTTAATCAAATGCGTGAATGTAAGAGATGTAAGGACAAGAGATTTATTTCTGGAAGTTCGGAGCAAATTCTCCTACGTCTCCCATTCTTCCTCGATGGGATGGATTCTACTAGAAAATTTGATTTATACAACCCTTTGTACAAACCCGATCCCGCACCAGCAGCCACGAGCACTCCTAGCAATCAACCAACGAATCCAGACTCATAATCTGGTTCGCAAATGCAGTATAGTCAGCACTAAGCTGGTTGTGCTAATCTAGCACTTGTACACTCTCTGTTTATGATTTACAAATAGAGCTCAACACTACATAGTGTGTCTAGAAAAGTGAGTGACACTAGATTTGAATAAATCTATCTGTGCGTGTGTCACTTGTTGCGAGCTGATTCGAGATGAACTCTGCTTTTGCTTGTGAGAGATGGTTAGGTTGTGATTTCGAAAATCATTCTGTTATGTTCCGTGATTCGTAATCCCTTCACAGCTGCTATTCTCTTCTATATATACCCTTTGGATACAACGATAATAAATGTAGCCAGTAGACACATTGAATGTATCCAAATTCAATTTTCTGCGATGTTTTAAATATCTGTACGATGAAAGTACATCTTCATTAAATGCATTTCCCTTTTTATCAACTCTGCGTCGTCTTCAGTTTGTACCGTATCCCTGCGTATCTGGTATTAGCTTAAAGTAGTTTCAACGACTACTTATCAGTACAGAGATGTCAAATATCACAAATCAGACTGTACGATACTTCAAACATTTCAAAATTCAATTTGCTAAGTTACCTCTAACTTAGCTGGTCTCCCGATCTGGTTTCTGAATATCGAGCTGCTTTTCTTGATCAGGTTCTTAGCTTGATCAAAATCATACTTCTCTAGTATATGTTTTATACTTATTCGGATATTAAACCTTGTATACTTATATCCTCAGTTCTATATTACTTGTAAGATTACTCTGCTTCGAACTGGTTCTCTTAACTGGTCTTCCAGCTGGGTTATTCCACTCATCACTCCAGCTGGTCTGTTATCTGCGATCTGTTTTCACAGCTGTAAATAACTATTTTCCTGCTCTTTAACTCAGTGCTCTTTGCTCTTCGAATATTCTCAAATAAACTGCCCTTATCCGGTTAAGAATTTTTGAACTGGTATCTGTATGACCTAGTACCCAGCTGGTTTGTTCTAAACCGGCGTACCTACAGAGATTTGAGCTGGTTTGTCCTTAGCTAGCTTAACCATATTACCTTTGCTGGGTCTGAGCTGGTTTTTCCTTGACCAGCTTGACTCTGCTCCGATCTGGTTTTTATGTTCAACGTAGTAAGCTTCGTCCAAATCTTGTCACTTTGGTCTGATTGATCTCTTTTATTTTTCATTTCTCGTTTATTTCTCATCACAAAAACTTCTTAAATTTATCCTAACATATTGTTAATTATTATATTTCTGTATAATATCATGTTATTATATAAAAGAAGTCAATGACACCTCATTATAATAACGTGATATGAATTAAAAACTTATACTGTTCATTCTTATATAACTTATGTATAATATCATATTATTATATAAAGAAGGTTATGCCACCTCAAAATAATAATGTGATGTGATATACAAAATCATTTAACTGTGATTACCATTATAATCATCACATTATAACCATAAAATCACGTGAGTACATTCCTATTCTTTAATCTAAAACGTTAAATAAATTATTGTATTTTGTCTTTCGATTATAAACGATCATAAAATGAATATATTTTAATGACTAGTAACGGGTATAAACGACTAGATTTTATTCTATAAATATGTTGTTCTCTAAAACATTCATTCACCCCACTATTACTCTCTTCCATCAAATTTTTCTTCACAAACTTTATTTTTCTAATTACAAAATGAAGAAGAAGATGATCATCCAAGATAATTTTTATAATTATTTTGATTACTATACTCGCTAACCTTGTATTTATCGCTGAGTATTCGTCTCGCACTTTTTCGTTATTCCGAACCATGCTTGTATTGCTAGTTTATCCATTATTTTTCATTATCATACTAATGAATAAGAAGATGATCATCCAAGATAATTTTTATAATTATTTTGATTACTATACTCGCTAACCTTGTATTTATCGCTGAGTATTCGTCTCGCACTTTTTCGTTATTCCGAACCATGCTTGTATTGCTAGTTTATCCATTATTTTTCATTATCATACTAATGAATCTTGTCAGGCCTGGTGCTCTAATCTGAGGTTAATTACTCAATTAACGCATAATGCGGAAGCTTAAAAATACGGGTTAAAATTTTTTTGTTTGCGACCTGAACTGAAAATATGATTCAAAATACAATCATACTCAAGTACAGATTTTTAAATCCAATTCCATACAGTAAAAACAGTACCCGAATGTATACCATAACTCAACAATACAAACCTCAGATACAGTATTCACGTGGGGCATCCCTCGAGAAATTAGTTCAATACATATACATAACTGGGACTCAAACGAGGCTCTACCAGCCGACGCATCACTCGGTCCAGCTGGATTATCTGAAGAACCTTCAAAGGCCAAATACAAGACCAAAGCAGCCCCAAAAAAGGATAGAAAACGAGGTCAAACCTCAGTACGAATAAAACAACAATGAAATAATGCATGCAACATGTGAGGGCTGTGATTAACCAATGTAATTATTAGCTTAATTGGGTTTAGATTAAGGGTTAATCAGTCGAGGTTATTTAGCTTAGAGAGCTATCATGTTTTGCATTAAACTGCTGGTGTAAGCTGTTTCGGATTTTAGCTTGAGTTAGCACTGACGAGAGATGTTAGAGTGGTAGTGCTGCTCTTGGGTATTGGAGCAGATAAGAGGTCCAGCTTAGAGGTAAGTTGGTATGTTGCGCGAGCTGGTTTGATGTGTGGAAGCGTAAACTGTTCACTATCCACCAGATTAGGCGTAAGCCGTTAAGCAAGGACTGTGTTGACCGCGAGAGCTGTTGGTTTTGCATGAGCTGACTAAGTGAGTAAACTGGTCTGGACTGTGATCTGTTACTACTGTAGTAGTTGTGAGCTATTTTCGTTGGTCAGATCAGGGAGGAGTTGGCCTAACTCTTCTGTGAGGCTCTCTACTCACAATTATTCTTCTAATCTCATCTTAGGGCGTTTAATTAGTGTTTAATTAAACCAACAAGTTTAAGTAGTAAAATCTGGTAAATTTTTTTTTTAAATTTGGTCCTCAAAAGCTGGTCATTGATAATAGAACCGAACTATGTTTTTGTTCCAAAAACTGTTTAGTTATAAACAGAACAACACAGTACAACGGTATTTGCATTTTATATTTATCAATACAAGATCTGACCATTAGTCACCAAAACCAGATTTCATCAAACACTAACGCTAACTATTTCAAGACTACGCTAGCAGCAGATCTCTAGAAGTTCTTCTTATTTGTTGCCCTTCATCTAGGTAGCCAGCTCTCACTACCCTTGCCCAATCAATTCAACTCTCTTCTACCTGTTGTCATGCACACATACAAAACAAGACAACAGCCGGATATGTTAGAGTAGATGCCCAACTAGCCAACTTGTGGCGTGTGGGTTTTATAGACTTTTGTATATGACAATCTTTATATATGATATTCGCATTTATTTATGGCATTCTTTATTTTCATTATGATTATAATGTTAACAATTGTGTTGGATAAAGACCTAGAATGCACCATAGTGTATGCTAGATGTGATAGTGGATATGATGGCTATCATGAAACACATCTAATAGTCACTGTGTATTCTGAATTCGTTCCTAGTCGATTGGGCCGTCAAAATGAGGATAAGGCCGCCCGAGCTTGAGACTAGCATCTGCGATGTGAAGTACCATGTTTCATTGGTAGGGAACATTTTGATGTTCTGAGCATGCAGATGGATAGTGACCTGGTGATCTATCGAACTACCCTCATTCGGACTTTCCAAGTGGTTACCGTTTGTCGAATGGATAAGTTCGAGGTCTTGGTTGTACTGATTAGTCCTCACGACCCGAAACGTCATTGAGACTCTACATGATAGGCGTCTCACTTTGACCCATTTGCCGACTCACTTGGGGTCATTAGGCGGCGGGATTGGGTGAGATCCCGATGCATGTAGGAGTCGATGTTTCGTTGTCGAGGATTCACCGCTGCTGTCATGCGTGGATATCATATGCTATCTGAGGGGATAATAGTGTATAAATCTCTGGCCAGAGTACTAGAAATGTTTTAGGTAAATGGGTTTACCTAGTAACACTCGCGATGTCACTATTCGATCTCCAAGATGTATGCATAGCTATCGGATCTATAGCGACTCTCGATTTACCAATGGTCGTTGATCTGATCGGGATATATGTGTTGAAAGGACCGTACTGTACGCTAACCACGACCAACTGGTTCTTGCAGGCACTATCAGTGATACCTAGGGGATCATGGCGCGATGTTGCTAGGCGCTTTACCATGATCCGTTGGGCAAGTCCGAAATTGTGATTTCGGAGCTGCAATGGTTGTGGGCCCACGGCTAGCTGTATCTCTGAACCATTGAGGGTCACACAAGTACTGGATTCATGATTCCCGCACGGAAACTGAGCTCAATGTGTTGAGCATACGAAGAGGATTTTAGGGAGTGCGACTTCATAAAAGTCAACAGGGGTCAAATTGCGATTTCCCGCTGTTGAGGGGCAAAACGGTCATTTTGGACTAGGTATCTGAAAAATGGTTTTTCACATCATAATATTCAGTTTTGGAAACTGAGACGATCGGTCCGATCTGATCGGCGATCGGAGTTGTAATGAAGTCGCAATGATGGATATCGTCATTTGGACCCGGGCCCGTTGGGCCGGCCCAAGTCCATTGCTATTCTACTTATAATAGACTTAGGGCTTCATTTACAATACACACAACACAACTCATAACACTCCAACCCTAGACCACTCGGCCGCCCCTCTCCTCTCGCCCCCTCTCTCAGCCGCGCCGCCGCCCAAGTGCCGCCGCCCCGCCGCCACATACGTTGATCGGACTTGTTCCGATCAGCTTTACGAGGAGTTTCCGTCCGTGCCAAAATCCGTCAGTTTCTAGTGCAGGCTGATTGGAGGAAGATTGTTTCCGGTCGTGGACCTGATTGATTGACGATCTACCGCCGCCTACAGTTTGAAGTGCCGGTTTTCTCGTGAAACTGGTCGGATCCAGGCGCCTAGATGCCAGCAAGGTAACTATCTACGAACATCCTATGAATGTTTGTAGATTTATTATTAATGTATTGAAAACTTTCCGGGCAAATTTTTGATTTTCCGCTGCGCCCCGGGAAGTGGGATCCGGATCCGCCACCGTATTCCAACAGGATAAACTCCGGTGAAAAACAATCTCAATATAATCAACATGTATATGCAATAGAATAAATAAATGTATATCAACATGTATCAATTCTAAAATGCAATGCAATGAATCTATCTCAATTCTTCGTCTAAGAACTGATTCCATTTCACATCAATGCCATCAAGATTCGTATCCGATCTTGACATGGATATCCATCTATCAAAGTTAACTCCAACTTCGAAAATCAGGTCATCTCAGTCCTGGGCATTAGAATCAATTCATATTCTCTTCGTGTTATGCAATATGTCATGCTGAGTAGTTAAATACCAAAATAGGATATACTCACACCGCTTCAAAACAGATCTTTGCAACAATATATATCGTTAATCAGATTTCCCAACTGTTATTTAGACTTCATCAGTTGTTGTTCTGGATAACCAGCTGCTGAAATACTCAGTCGCAATAATACCCAGACATTGCGTTTCTTTAATATCAAAACGACGCCGTAATAATTAATCCAAACGAAGTCGCAACACACCAACAGCTGGTTCCAAATCTCGACTGAAAGAACTCATCAGCTGGTCACACTAAAATACTTCATCGACTGGTCCCGCTAACTAATTAAAACAGTGTCGTATTACGATTCCTGTTTCATAAATTAAAACGACGTCGCATTGCTCCCACGACTGGTTAAACCAGCAGATACAACAAACCATCGACTGGTTCTCAAATCCCAAAAGCTGGACAACCAGACGTTGCATCAAAACGCTGCGTTCCAACTAATTCAAACGACGTCGCATAACTGACGTCATCAAATCCAGTCGCTAACTCTCTCGCAAAACCAGCTGCAAGCTACAGTAAAGTTGACTGGATTTGACGTCTGGATTCCGCTACAATAGCGCTGCTACTGGTCTTCGTAAAACAACAACGTATTATACCTGTGTTGGCAACGACTGGTAAGATTCTACCAGCTTTATCCCAAAACGACCACGTTTCATCATATGGTTGCGATAACTTACGCAACGCACCAGACTTCACCTGGAAAAAGTTCAGTTCGAAACATAACATTTCCAGAAGAAATCCGAGAATCCTCAACCAGACTTCATCAAAATCTAACATCCGGAAATTTCAAATTTACTTAATCACTACATAATAATCTCGGGCATTACATTTCTCCCCCTCTAAAAATATGAGTTTGTCCTCGAACTCATCAGCAGTCTCTATATGCGCGTAAACAATAATGAGATGACAGAGTCTGAATAAGAGCTAACCTCATTGGAAAAGATAGGGGAATCGTTGTTTCATATCTTCCTCAACTTCCCATGTAGCGTCTTCAACTCCATGTCGATTCCATTGAATCTTCACCAATGGAATAATCTTAGTTCGGAGTTGTTTTTCTTTTCGATCAAGAATCTGTATCGGTTGTTCAAAATAACTCAAAGTTTCATCGAGTTCAGCTTCTTCAGCAGGAATAACATGAGATACATCAGGCAGATATTTCCTTAGCATAGATACATGAAAGACATCATGTATACCAGCAAGAGATGGAGGTAATGCCAGTCGAGTGAGATCGCCTATTTTCTCAAGAATTTCATAAGGACCAATGAATCTCGGAGACAATTTTCCACGTTTACCAAATATGATTGTACCCCTGAAAGGAGAAAAATTCAAAAATACTTTGTCCCCTGTTTCAAAACACAAAGGTCTACGTCAGGTATTTGCATATCTGGCTTGCCTATGCTGCGCTGTTCTCATTTTCTGCTGAATCAACTTCACTTTCTCAGTCATTTCTCTAATAAAATCTGGTCCCAATTCAGGTACCTCCGATACATCATCCAATGGAATGGTGAACGAAATTTCCTTCCATACAACGCTTCAAACGGAGCCAATTCGATACTGGTTTGATAGCTGTTGTTGTATGAAAATTCCACCAGTGGTAATGAATCTTGCCATGTAATACCAAAGTCCAGTACTACTGCTCTAAGCATATCCTCAAGAGTCTGAATGGTTCTTTCAGATTGCCCATCGGTTTGAGGATGATATGCAGTGCTCAAATGTAATTTTGTACCTAGAGCTTGTTGCAAGATATTCCAAAAGTGTGAAGTAAATCTTGGATCTCTATCAGATACAATCGATTTTGGTATACCATGAAGTCTGACTACTTATTTAATGTAAAGATCTGCCATTTGATCATGTCGATAAGTCATTCGAAGTGAGTGCCTTTCCAACGAAAGCAGGAAAATAAGTCGGATATGCTACATAGAGGTCATTAGAGCATGGCTGATATGGAATAAAACAAGCAGATTTCGTCAACTTATCGATAATTACCCAAATAACATCGCAACCTCGGGATGATTTTGGTAACTTCGTTACAAAGTCCATAGAAATGTGATCCCATTTCCATTCAGGAACTGACAGACTTTGTAGTAACCCAGCAGGTTTCTTCCTTTCAGCTTTCACCTGTTGACAGTTCAAGCACTTCGAGACAAAATTAGTCACATAAGACTTCATTTGTTTCCACCAGTACCGTTTCTTTAGATCATTGTACATCTTTCTACCTCCAGGATGCACACTGAATCTACTTCTATGGGCTTCATTCAAGATCTTGTGTCTCAATTCTAAAACATCTGGAACAACAAGTCTGTTATTCACATATAAATATCAGCGCTCACTCTATATTCCGACTGATGTCCCGATTTGACCATTTCAACAGCTGTATATTCAAATCCTTCTTCTGTGCTTCTTTAATTCGAATCAACAATTCAGGTTCAACACTGATAGCACAAATTTTCATTGGCTTCACATCTGTTTCAAACAAATATCCAGAAGTACAGCAATCCTCTATTAAACTAGATACACCTATCGTAGTCAAGGACAAAGCACAAACTTGTCTACTAAGAGCATCGGCTACTGCATTGGATTTTCCGGGATAGTATTTGATTTCACAATCAAAATCTTTCAATAAATCCAGCCATATTCGTTGCCTCATATTCAATTCAGACTGCGAAAACATATACTTCAGACTCTTGTGATCAGAGAAGATCTCAAATTTTTCACCATAAAGATAATGTCGCCATATCTTTAGTGCAAACACTATGGCTGCCAATTCAAGATCATGAATTGGATATCGTATCTCATGTGGTTTCAGCTGTCTCGAATCGTATGCAATCACATGTCCTCGCTGCATCAAAACACACCCCAATCCTTGGTG
>KV017202.1:17590-56942 GCA_001598015.1 Dorcoceras hygrometricum
GCATGATCATACATGTTCTTCGAATAAATCAGAATATCATCAATAAATATGATTACAAAATCATCAAGATATTTCTAAAATACCCTGTTCATCAAACTCATAAACACTGCCGGAGCATTTGTCAATCCAAACGGCATAACGATGAACTCATAGTGACCATACCTCGTTCGAAATGCAGTTTTCGATATATCCTCATCTCTTACTCTCAATTGATGATATCCGGATCTCAAATCAATCTTTGAATATACTGACGGACCCTGCAAATGATCAAATAAATCATCTATTCGCGGTAAAGGTTATTTATTCTTTACCGTTGCTTTATTCAATTGCCGGTAGTCAATACATCATCTCATTGATCCATATTTCTTGCATACAAATAATACCGGAGCGCCCCAAGGGGAAACACTTGGTCTAATGTACCCTTTGGCCAGAAGATCGTCAAGCTGCTCTTTCAATTCCTTCAATTCAATTGGTGCCATTGTTAGAGTAGATGCCCAACTAGAAAACTTGTGGCGTGTGGGTTTATAGACTCTTGTATGAAACAATCTTTATATATGATATTCGCATTTAATTATATGGCATTCTTTACTTTCATTGTGTTGTATAATGATTAACAATTGCGTTGAGTAAAAACCTAGAGTGCACTATAGTGTATGTTAGATGTGATAGTGGGTATGACGGCTATCATGAAACACATCTAATAGTCACTGTGTATTTTGAATTAGTTCCTAGTCGATTGGGCCATCAAAATGGGGATAAGGCCACCCGAGCTCGAGACTAGTATCTGCGATGCAAAGTACCATGTTTCATTGGTAGGGAACATTGTGATGTTCTGAGCATGCAGATAGATAGTGACCTGGTGATCTATCGAACTACCCTCGTTCGGACTTTCCAAGTGGTTACCATTTGTCGAGTGGATAAGTCCAAGGTTTTGGTTGTACTGATTAGTCCTCACGACTCAAAACGTCATTGAGACTCTACATGATAGGCGTCTCACTTTGACTCGTTTGCCGGCTCACTAGGGGTCATCAGGCGGCGGGATTGGGTGAGACCCCGATGCATGTGGGAGTCGATGCTTCGTTGTCGAGGATTCACCGCTCGCAGACATGCGTGGATATCCTATGCTATCTGAGGGGATAATAGTGTATAAATCTCTGGTTAGAGTACTAGAAGTGTTTTAGGTAAATGTGTTTACCTAGTTACACTCGTGATGTCACTATTTGATCTTCAAGATGTACGCATAGCTATCAGATCTATGGCGACTCTCGATTTACCAATGGTCGTTGATCTGATCGGGATATATGGATTGAAAGGACCGTACTGTACGCTAACCACGACCAACTGGTTCTTGCAGGCACTATCAGTGATACCTAGGGGATCATGGGGCGATGTTGCTAGACGCTTTACCATGATCCGTTGGGCAGGTCCGTAATTGTGATTCCAGAGCCACAATGGTTGTGGGCCCACGGCTAGCTGTATCCCTGAACCATTGAGGGTCACACAAGTACTGGATTCGAGATCCCGCACGGATACTGAGCTCAATATATTGAGCATAGGAAGAGGATTTTGGGGAGTGCGACTTCCTAAAAGTCAACAGGGGTCAAATCGTGATTTCCCGCTGTTGAAGGGCAAAACGGTCATTTTGCACTGGGGTTCTGAAAAATGGTTTTTCAGATCATAGTATTCAGTTTTTGAAACTGAGTCGATCGGCCTGATCTGATCGGCGATCGGAGTTACGATGAAGTCACGGTGATAGGGATGAACCGAATGTTCATCCGTTGGACCCGGGCCCGTTGGGCCGGTCCAAGTCTATTGCTTGTCTACTTAATTTAGACTTAGGAGGCTTTTATCATAACATTAATCACAACTCTTAACCCTAACCCTAGTTCTAAGTGGCCGCCTCCCTCCTCTCCTCAAAAGTCGCCACCGCCGCCGCCTCGCTTCGCCGGAATTTGTTCCGGCCAACTTGACGAGGAGAATCCGCCCGCGCCGATCTCGTCAGGCCTTCTAGTGCAGGCTGACAAAGGAGTCTCCCTTCCGGTCGTGGACCTGATTGACGTAATCTACCACCGCCTACCGTGAAGTGCCGGTTTCCTCGCGAGACTGGTCTGAGCCAGGCACGAGTTGCCAGCAAGGTAATCAACAAAACACCCTATGAATGGTTCATAGTTTGCATGTTTTAGAATTGTATTGATCATCTCCCGACCCGATTTTTGTTCTTCCGCTGCCTCGCCGGGATGCGTGATCCGGATCCGCCACGGTTACACAACAGCCATTTGGTACGGTGCTTTTGATATCGGTTGTGTACCTGGCATCAATTCAACACTGAAATCTACCTCTCGATATGGAGGTAATCCTGGAATTTCATCAGGAAAGACATCAGCAAATTCACAAACTACTGGTATGTCAACCAGATTCGGGGTCTGCAGAAATCAGGAATCCCTCTGCTCCTTTCTGTAATAGCTTAGTCATAGAAATCACAAAAATCAAAGGAACTCTGGCTCGTGATCCCTTACCAGAAAATTTCCATTCATCAATTTTCTTGGGTCTAAATCAAACCACTTTCTGGAAACAATCCACTGTTTCCCTGTACTTGGTTAACATATCTATGCCGATAATACAATCAAAATCAGACAACCCAAGCACAACACAATAAATCTCAATCTCATAACCCTCAAACTGTAGTATACAATGCTTAACAGCTTTTACTGATAGCATACCCCTTCCCAGAGGTGAAGAGATTAATACTACCGCAGTCAATGATTCAATAGGCAACAAATGTGTCACAACAAAATGCTCAGAAATAAATGTGTGTGAAGCACCAGTATCAATTATTACATAGGCAGGATAACCACAAAGATAGCAATTACCTGCAATAACATCATCAGGGGCTTTCTGTGCTTGCTCTTCAGTCAATGCAAACACTCGTGCTTGCTGTTTAGGAGGTTGACTCACTGTTTGACTTCCTCCTTGTCTACCCTGTTGTTGATTCTGTGGTTGGAAAGAATGTACAGAAGATGCTTGTCTTTCTGGTGGTGGCAGTGATCTCGATGCCCCAGTACTCTGTGAACTTCCAGCACCTCGTTGAGGACAGATTCTTGCAAAATGTCAAGGTTGATTACAAATGCGGCAAAGGCCAAACACTCTTCTACACTGTTCAGTGTTGTTTTTGCCTCCACACTTGGTACAGTAATCACCAGATTTCTGTCCAGCTCCCAGTTGTTTGAATTCACTTGAACTGGAGGAGCTACTGGTACCTGAACGCTTGAATTGTTTTCCTTGTCCTTTAAAGAAATTTTTCTTTCCACTACCGCCGCTTCCAGCATCAAAACGAGGGGGTGGTGGAATCTGTGGGTTCTCTTGTGGTAATTTGGCTGCTGATGTCACAAATTGCGCTCTTTGTTGCCTTAGCAATCCAGCTTCTGCTCCTTTTGCGCGATTCAATGCATCAGCAAAAGTATTTGGTCGCCCAGTGTTCACCAAGGTGAACACATCGGGATTCAGCCCGTTGATGAACTGATCTGCTTGTGCTTCATCACTGGTAGCCACATGTGGAGCGAATTTGAGCAAGCTTGTAAATTTGGCAACATATTCTTCAATATTCAACTGTCCCTGTCTCAAGTTTGCAAACTCTGCTCCTTTATCCTTTCGATAAGAGACTGGAAATAATCGCTGATAGAAGGCTGTTCTAAATACTATCCAAGTAATCACAGTACCTTGGTTTTCAAGCGCTTTCGTCGTCGCTATCCACCAGCTCTTACCAAGACCATGCAACTGATGTACTATCAATTTCACCCGACGATCATGGTATAATCCAGCGCTTCAAATAACTGTTCTATATCCTCTAACCAGTTCTCACAATCTATTGCATTCTCTGTTCCTGTCAAGATTGGTGGTTTAAAAGACTGAAATCGTTTCAACAATGTTTCCATTGGGGTTGCAGCTGCATTCAATACATCAGTCAATGTACTACCCTGCTCTGTTCGCGAAACTGCTCCAGTCAGCCGGGTAGTGTTTTTCGATGAGGCATATCTAAAAATTAGAGAGATTTGTTCACAATTCTTCATCATATCAATAACAAATCTCAGTCCCTCCTCTGATTAGCACATATCAAGGTGCTACTTCTCAAGAGATCGAGTTCTGATTCATACTTCATTCAATACATGCTACTAATCACTTCAAAGAGCGTGTAATTCTCATAACTCTTCGGCATACTCTTACCATTTATTCACAGTAATCAAGTGATATAAATTCAAAACAATAAGACATATACCATGCAAGCATGCAATAAATCAATTGAGAAGACTCAATCTACCCCACTCATCTAGTTCAATAACTTAATGATTTAATGGGCTCTGATACCACCTGTTGTGAGGCTCTCTGCTCACAATTATTCTTCTAATATCATCTTAGGGCGTTTAATTAGTGTTTAATTAAACCAACAAGTTTAAGTAGTAAAATCTGGTAAATTTTTTTTTTTAAAATTTGGTCCTCAAAAGCTGGTCATTGATAATAGAACAGAACTATGTTTTTGTTCCAAAAACTGTTTAGTTATAAACAGAACAACACAGTACAATGGTATTTGCATGTTATATTTATCAATACAAGATCTGACCAATAGTCACCAAAACCAGATTTCATCAAACACTAACGCTAACTATTTCAAGACTACGCTAGCAGCAAAGTTCTTCTTATTTGTTGCCCTTCATCTAGGTAGCCAGCTCTCACTACCCTTTCCCAATCAATTCAACTCTCTTCTACCTGTTGTCATGCACACATACAAAACAAGACAACAGCCGGATAAACTCCGGTGAGAAACAATCTCAATATAATCAACAGGTATATGCAATAGAATAAATAAATGTATATCAACATGTATCAATTCTAAAATGCAATGCAATGAATCTATCTCAATTCTTCGTCTCAGAACTGATTCCATTTCACATCAATGCCATCAAGATTCGTATCCGATCTTGACATGGATATCCATCTATTTAAGTTAACTCCAACTTCGAAAATCAGGTCATTTCAGTCCTGGGCATTAGAATCAATTCATATTCTCTTTGTGTTATGCAATATCATGCAAATATAAAAGATCCACTACCTGTGATGGATCGACACAAATAACTCAAGTTCTAAATCAAGAACAGTAATCAACAAGTATGTGATTTCATCGGGATAACTCAAGAAATCTCATTCTTGAGTAATCTAGTCCCTGACTCTCACTGTTAAATTATACCTTTGTTACTCTCTGTTCGAATTCTTCAAATATCTCTTTCACTTTATCGTTCCTAGTATCTTCACAAAATCAACTCCTGAAGTCTGTAGCAAAAGTTACAAGGATTTCGAATTCAATCTTATTTATAACAACGATCTCTGTTTTCTGTGGAATTTCCAACGTAATCTGTATGAATTCCACGTGTCATGTTGAGTAGTTAAATACCAAAATAGGATATACTCACACCGCTTCAAAACAGATCTTTGCAACAATATGTATCGTTAATCAGATTTCCCAACTGTTATTTAGACTTCATCAGTTGTTGTTCTGGATAACCAGCTGCTGAAATACTCAGTCGCAATAATACCCAGACGTTGCGTTTCTTTAATATCAAAACGACGCCGTAATATTAATCCAAACGACGTCACAACACACCAACAGCTGGTTCCAAATCTCGACTGAAAGAACTCATCAGCTGGTCTCACTAAAATACTTCATCTACTGGTCCCACTAACTAATTCAAACGGTGTCGTATTACAAATCCAATTTCATAAATTAAAACGACGTCGCATTGCTCCCACGACTGGTTAAACCAGAAGATACAACAAACCATCTACTGGTTCTCAAATCCCAAAAGCTGGACAACCAGACGTTGCATCAAAACACTGCATTCCAACTAATCCAAACGACGTCGCATAACTGACGTCATCAAATCCAGTCGCTAACTCTCTCGCAAAACCAGCTGCAAGCTACAGTAAAGTTGACTGGCGTTGACGTCGGGATTCCGCTACAATAGCGCTGCTACTGGTCTTCGTAAAACGACAGCGTATTATACCTGTGTTGGCAACGACTGGTAAGATTCTACCAGCTTTCTCCCAAAACGACCACGTTTCATCATATGGTTGCGATAACTTACGCAACGCACCAGACTTCACCTGGAAGAAGTTCAATTCGAAACATAACATTTCCAGAAGAAATCCTAGAATCCTCAACCAGACTTCATCAAAATCTAACGTCCGGAAATTTCAAATTTACTTAATCACTACATAATAATCTCGGGCATTTCATTTCTCCCCCTCTAAAATCTGAGTTCGTCCTTGAACTCATCAGCAGTCTCTATATGCGCATAAACAATATGAGATGACAGAGTCTAAATAAGATCTAACCTCATTGGAAAAGATAGGGGAATCGTTGTTTCATATCTTCCTCAACTTCCCATGTAGCTTCTTCAACTCCATGTCGATTCCATTGAATCTTCACCAATGGAATAATCTTAGTTCGGAGTTGTTTTTCTTTTCGATCAAGAATCTGTATCGGTTGTTCAAAATAACTCAAAGTTTCATCGAGTTCAGCTTCTTCAGCAGGAATAACATGAGATACATCAGGCAGATATTTCCTTAGCATAGATACATGAAAGACATCATGTATACCAGCAAGAGATGGAGGTAATTCTAGACGATACGTGAGATCGCCTATTTTCTCAAGAATTTCATAAGGACCAATGAATCTCGGAGACAATTTTCCACGTTTACCAAATCTGATTGTACCCCTGAAAGGAGAAATCTTCAAAAATACTTTGTACCCTGTTTTAAAACACAAAGGTCTATGTCTGGTATTTGCATATCTGGCTTTCCTATGCTGCGTTGTTCTCATTTTCTGCTGAATCAACTTCACTTTCTCAGTCATTTATCTAATCAAATCTGGTCCCAATTCAGGTACCTCCGATACATCATCCCAATATAATGGTGAACGAAATTTCCTTCCATACAACGCTTCAAACGGAGCCATTTCGATACTGGTTTGATAGCTGTTGTTGTATGAAAATTCCACCAGTGGTAATGAATCTTGCCATGTAATACCAAAGTCCAGTACTACTCTCTAAGCATATCCTCAAGAGTCTGAATGGTTCTTTCAGATTGCCCATCGGTTTCAGGATGATATGCAGTGCTCAAATGCAATTTTGTACCTAGAGCTTGTTGCAAGCTATTCCAAAAGTGTGAAGTAAATCTTGGATCTCTATCAGATACAATCGATTTTGGTATACCATGAAGTCTGACTACTTCTTTAATGTAAAGATCTGCCATTTGATCATGTCGATAAGTCATTAGATATGGAATAAAACAAGCAGATTTCATCAACCTATCGATAATTACCCAAATAGCATCGCAACCTAAGGATGATTTTGGTAACTTCGTTACAAAGTCCTTAGAAATGTGATCCCATTTTCATTCAGGAACTAACAGACTTTGTAGTAACCCAGCAGGTTTCTTCCTTTCAGCTTTCACCTGTTGACAATTCAAGCACTTCGAGACAAAATTAGTCACATCAGACTTCATTTGTTTACACCAGTACCGTTTCTTTAGATCATTGTACATCTTTTTACCTCCAGGATGCACACTGAATCTACTTCTATGGGCTTCATTCAAGATCTGGTGTCTCAATTCTAAAACATCTGGAACAACAAGTCTGTTATTCACATATAAAATATTATCAGCGCTCACTCTATATTCCGACTGATGTCCCGATTTGACCATTTCAACAGCTGTATATTCAAATCCTTCTTCTGTGCATCTTTAATTCGAATCAACAATTCAGGTTCAGCACTGATAGCACAAATTTTCATTGGCTTCACATCTGTTTCAAACAAATATCCAGAAGTACAGCAATCCTATATTAAACTAGATACACCTATCGTAGTCAAGGACAAAGCACAAACTTGTCTACTAAGAGCATCGGCTGCTGCATTGGATTTGCCGAGATAGTATTTGATTTCGCAATCAAAATCTTTCAATAAATCCAGCCATCTTCGTTGCCTCATATTCAATTCAGACTGCGAAAACAGATACTTCAGACTCTTGTGATCAGGGAAGATCTCAAATTTTTCACCATAAAGATAATGTCGCCATATCTTTAGTGCAAACACGATGGCTGCCAATTCAAGATCATGAATTGGATATCGCATCTCATGTGGTTTCAGCTGTCTCGAAGCGTATGCAATCACATGTCCTCGCTGCATCAAAACACACCCCAATCTTTGGTGAGAAGCATCACAATACACCACAAAATCACCAGTACCCGAAGGAATTGTCAACACTGGTGCGGTAGTTAACCTCTTCTTCAATTCAAGAAAACTTTTTTCACAAGCCTCTGACCAAACAAACGGTGCATTCTTCTGTGTCAGTTGAGTTATAGGCTTTGCAATACTCGAAAAATCCTGGATAAACCGTAGATAATACCCTGCAAGACCCATAAAGCTTCGAATTTCTGGTACAGATGTTGGTCTAGGCCAATTAATCACAGCCGCTATCTTACTTGGATCAATAGAAATACCATCTTCAGAAATGATATGGCCAAGAAAGATCACTTTTCGCAACCAAAATTCACATTTCGACAGTTTATCATACAATTTCTCATCTCTTAGAGTTTGCAAAACGGTTTTGAGATGGTTCGCATGATCATACATGTTCTTCGAATAAATCAGAATATCATCAATAAATATGATTACAAAATCATCAAGATATTTCTAAAATACCCTGTTCATCAAACTCATAAACACTGCCGGAGCATTTGTCAATCCAAACGGCATAACGATGAACTCATAGTGACCATACCTCGTTCGAAATGCAGTTTTCGATATATCCTCATCTCTTACTCTCAATTGATGATATCCGAATCTCAAATCAATCTTTGAATATACTGACGAACCTTGCAACTGATCAAATAAATCATCTATTCACGGTAAAGGATATTTATTATTTACCATTGCTTTATTCAATTGCCGGTAGTCAATACATAATCTCATTGATCCATCTTTCTGTTAGAGTAGATGCCCAACTAGCCAACTTGTGGCGTGTGGGTTTTATTGACTCTTGTACAAACGATCTTTATATATGATATTCGCATTCTTTTATATGGCATTCTTTAATTTCATTATGTGTGTAATGATTTACAATTGTGTTGAGTAAAGACCTAGAATACACTAAAGCGTATGTTAGATGTGTAGTGGGTATGAAGGCTATCATGAAACACATCTAATAGTCGCTGTGTATTCTGAACATGTTCCTAGTCGATTGGGCCGTCAAAATGAGGATAAGGCCGCCCGAGTTCGAGACTAGTATCTGCGATGCGAAGTACCATGTTTACAAACGATCTTTATATATGATATTCGCATTCTTTTATATGGCATTCTTTAATTTCATTATGTGTGTAATGATTTACAATTGTGTTGAGTAAAGACCTAGAATACACTAAAGCGTATGTTAGATGTGTAGTGGGTATGAAGGCTATCATGAAACACATCTAATAGTCGCTGTGTATTCTGAACATGTTCCTAGTCGATTGGGCCGTCAAAATGAGGATAAGGCCGCCCGAGTTCGAGACTAGTATCTGCGATGCGAAGTACCATGTTTCATTGGTAGGGAACATTGTGATGTTCTGAGCATGCAGATAGATAGTGACCTGGTGATCTATCGAACTACCCTCCTTCGGACTTTCCAAGTGGTTACCATTTGTCGAGTGGATAAGTCCGAGGTCTTGGTTGTACAGATTAGTCCTCATGACTCGAAACGTCATTGAGACTCTACATGATAGGCGTCTCACTTTGACCCGTTTGCCGACTCACTTGGGGTCACCAGGCGTCGGGATTGGGTGAGACCCCGATGCATGTAGGAGTCGATGCATCGTTGTCGAGGATTCACCGCTCGCAGACATGCGTGGATATCCTATGCTATCTGAGGGGATAATAGTGTGCAAATCTCTGGCCAGATTACTACAAGTGTTTTAGGTAAATGTGTTTGCCTAGTTACACTCGCGATGTCACTATTTGATCTCCAAGATGTATGCATAGCTATCGGATCTCTAGCGACTCTCGATTTACCAATGGTCGTTGATCTGATCGGGATATATGGATTGAAAGGACCGTACTGTATGCTAACCACGACCGACTGGTTCTTGCAGGCACTATCAGTGATACCTAGGGGATCATGGGGCGATGTTGCTAGACGCTTTACCATGATCCGTTGGGCAGGTCCGGAATTGTGATTCCGGAGCCACAATGGTTGTGGGCCCACGGCTAGCTTTATCCCTGAACCATTGAGGGTCACACAAGTACTGGATTCAACATTCCCACATGGATACTCAGCTCAATGTGTTGAGCACGAGAAGAGGATTTCGGGAAGTGCGACTTCCTAAAAGTCAACAGGGGTCAAACCGGGATTTGACTCTGTTGAGGGGCAAAACGGTCATTTTGCAGTTTGGGGTTAGATGATCTGAAAAATTGTTTTTCACATCATAACATTCAGTTTTGGAAACTGAGTCGATCGGTCCAATCTGATCGGCGATCGGAGTTACGATGAAGTCGCAGCAATGGATATCGTCATTTGGACCCGGGCCCGATGGGCCGGTCCAAGTGCATTGTTAATTCTATTTAATTAGACTTATTAGACTTCATAATTACACTTGACATATTGTTGAAAACCCTAACCCTACACATCAAAACCCGCCGCCTCCTTCTCCTCTCTTCTCTCGCCGCCGCCGCCGCCGCCGCCGTGCGCCGCCGCCGCCGACTTCGCCGGAATTTGTTCCGGCCTAGTTTTTCGAGGAGAATCCATTCGTGCTGATCTCGTCAGGGCTTCTAGTGCAGCCTGACGAAGGAGTCTCGGATCTGGTCGTGGACCGGATTGGCGTATCTACCGCAGTCTACCGAGAAGAGCCGGATTATTGTAATCACGGTTGGAGCCAGGCACAAGTGCCAGCGAGGTAACACGCTAAACATCCTATGAATGTCGTACGCCCGAGTTCGAGACTAGTATCTGCGATGCGAAGTACCATGTTTCATTGGTAGGGAACATTGTGATGTTCTGAGCATGCAGATAGATAGTGACCTGGTGATCTATCGAACTACCCTCCTTCGGACTTTCCAAGTGGTTACCATTTGTCGAGTGGATAAGTCCGAGGTCTTGGTTGTACAGATTAGTCCTCACGACTCGAAACGTCATTGAGACTCTACATGATAGGCGTGTCACTTTGACCCGTTTACCGACTCACTTGGGGTCACCAGGCGTCGGGATTGGGTGAGACCCCGATGCATGTAGGAGTCGATGCATCGTTGTCGAGGATTCACCGCTCGCAGACATGCGTGGATATCCTATGCTATCTGAGGGGATAATAGTGTGCAAATCTCTGGCCAGATTACTACAAGTGTTTTAGATAAATGTGTTTGCCTAGTTACACTCGCGATGTCACTATTTGATCTCCAAGATGTATGCATAGCTATCGGATCTCTAGCGACTCTCGATTTACCAATGGTCGTTGATCTGATCGGGATATATGGATTGAAAGGACCGTACTGTACGCTAACCACGACCGACTGGTTCTTGCAGGCACTATCAGTGATACCTAGGGGATCATGGGGCGATGTTGCTAGACGCTTTACCATGATCCGTTGGGCAGGTCCGGAATTGTGATTCCGATTCAAGATTCCCACACGGATACTCAGCTCAATGTGTTGATCACGAGAAGAGGATTTCGGGAAGTGCGACTTCCTAAAAGTCAACAGGGGTCAAACCGGGATTTGACTCTGTTGAGGGGCAAAACGGTCATTTTGCAGTTTGGGGTTAGATGATCTGAAAAATTGTTTTTCACATCATAACATTCAGTTTTGGAAACTGAGTCGATCGGTCCGATCTGATCGGCGATCGGAGTTACGATGAAGTCGCAGCAATGGATATCGTCATTTGGACCCGGGCCCGATGGGCCGGTCCAAGTGCATTGTTAAGTCTATTTAATTAGACTTATTAGACTTCATAATTACACTTGACATATTGTTGAAAACCCTAACCCTACACATCAAAACCCGCCGCCTCCTTCTCCTCTCTTCTCTCGCCGCCGCCGTGCGCCGCCGCCGCCGCCGCCAACTTCGCCGGAATTTGTTCCGGCCTAGTTTTTCGAGGAGAATCCGTTCGTGCTGATCTCGTCAGGGTTTCTAGTGCAGCCTGAAGAAGGAGTCTCGGATCTGGTCGTGGACCGGATTGGCGTATCTACCGCAGTCTACCGAGAAGAGCCGGATTATTGTAATCACGGTTGGAGCCAGGCACAAGTGCCAGCGAGGTAACACGCTAAACATCCTATGAATGTCGTAGAATGTAGATTTGTTTTTCGTATTGATCGCCTCCCGGTTCTCTGTTTATTGTTCTTCCGCTGCCTGACCGGGGGGCGGATCCGGATCCCCAACACTTTCTTGCGTACAAAAAATAATCGGAGCGCCCCAAGGGGAAACACTTGGTCTAATGTACCCTATGGCCAGAAGATCTTCAAGCTGCTCTTTAAATTCCTTCAATTCAATTGGTGCTATTCGGTACGGTGCTTTTGATATCGGTTGTGTACCTGGCATCAATTCAACACTGAAATCTACCTCTCGATATGGAGGTAATCCTGGAATTTCATCAGGAAAGACATCAGCAAATTCACAAACTACTGGTATGTCAACCAAATTCGGGGTCTGCAGAAATCAGGAATCCCTCTGCTCCTTTATGTAATAGCTTAGTCATAGAAATCACAGAAATCAAAGGAACTCTGGCTCGTGATCCCTTACCAGAAAATTTCCATTCATCAATTTTCTTGGGTCTAAATCGAACCACTTTCTGGAAACAATCCACGGTTTCCCTGTACTTGGTTAACATATCTATGCCGATAATACAATCAAAATCAGACAACCCAAGCACAACACAATCAATCTCAATCTCATAACCCTCAAACTGTAGTATACAATGCTTAACAGCTTTTACTGATAGCATACCCCTTCCCAGAGGTGAAGAGATTAATACTACCGCAGTCAATGATTCAATAGGCAACAAATGTGTCACAACAAAATGCTCAGAAATAAATGTGTGTGAAGCACCAGTATCAATTATTACATAGGCAGGATAACCACAAAGATAGCAATTACCTGCAATAACATCATCAGGGGCTTCCTGTGCTTGCTCTTCAGTCAATGCAAACACTCGTGCTTGCTGTTTAGGAGGTTGACTCACTGTTTGACTTCCTCCTTGTCTACCCTGTTGTTGATTCTGTGGTTGGAAAGAATGTACAGAAGATGCTTGTATTTCTGGTGGTGGCAGTGATCTCGATGTCCCAGTAATCTGTGAACTTCCAGCACCTCGTTGAGGATAGATTCTTGCAAAATGTCCAGGTTGATTACAAATGCGGCAAAGGCCAAACACTCCTCTACACTGTTCAGTGTTGTGTTTGCCTCCACACTTGGTACAGTAATCACCAGATTTCTGTCCAGCTCCCAGTTGTTTGAATTCACTTGAACTGGAGGAGCTACTGGTACCTGAACGCTTGAATTATTTTCCTTGTCCTTTAAATAAATTTTTCTTTCCACTACCGCCGCTTCCAGCATCAAAACAAGGGGGTGGTGGAATCTGTGGGTTCTCTTGTGGTAATTTGGCTGCTGATGGCACAAATTGCGCTCTTCGTTGCCTTAGCAATCCAGCTTCTGCTCCTTTTGCACGATTCAATGCATCGGCAAAAGTATTTGGTCGCCCAGTGTTCACCAAGGTGAACACATCGGGATTCAGCCCGTTGATGAACTGATCTGCTTGCGCTTCATCACTGGTAGCCACATGTGGAGCGAATTTGAGCAAGCTTGTAAATTTGGCAACATATTCTTCAATATTCAACTGCCCCTGTCTCAAGTTTGCAAACTCTGCTCCTTTATCCTTTCGATAAGAGACTGGAAAGAATCGTTGATAGAAGGCTGTTCTAAATACTGTCCAAGTAATCACAGTACCTTGGTTTTCAAGCGCTTCCGTCTTCTCTATCCACCAGCTCTTACCAAGACCATGCAACTGATGTACTATCAATTTCACCCGACTATCATCGGTATAATCTAGCGCTTCAAATAACTGTTATATATCCTCTAACCAGTTCTCACAATCTATTGCATTCTCTGTTCCTGTCAAGATTGGTGGTTTAAAAGACTGAAATCGTTTCAACAATGTTTCCATCGGGGTTGCAGCTGCATTCAATACATCAGTCGATGTACTACCCTTCTCTGTTCGCGAAACTATTCCAGTCTGCCGGGTAGTTGTTCTTCGAGGAGGCATATCTAAAAATCAGAGAGATTTATTCACAATTCTTCATCATATCAATAACAAATCTCAGTTCCTCCTCTGATTAGCACATATCAAGGTGCTAATTCTCAAGAGATCGAGTTCTGATTCATACTTCATTCTACCCTTCTCTGTTCGCGAAACTATTCCAGTCTGCCGGGTAGTTGTTCTTCGAGGAGGCATATCTAAAAATCAGAGAGATTTATTCACAATTCTTCATCATATCAATAACAAATCTCAGTTCCTCCTCTGATTAGCACATATCAAGGTGCTAATTCTCAAGAGATCGAGTTCTGATTCATACTTCATTCAATACATGCTACTAATCACTTCAAAGAGCATGTAATTCTCATAACTCTTCGGCATACTCTTACCATTTATTCACAGTAATCAAGTGATATAAATTCAAAACAATAAGACATATACCATGAAGCATGCAATAAATCAATTGAGAAGACTCAATCTACCCCACTCATCTAGTTCAATAACTTAATGGTATGGGCTCCGATACCACCTGTTGTGAGGCTCTCTGCTCACAATTATTCTTCTAATCTCGTCTTAGGGCGTTTAATTAGCGTTTAATTAAACCAACAAGTTTAAGTAGTAAAATCTGGTAATTTTTTTTTAAAATTTGGTCCTCAAAAGCTGGTCATTGATAATAGAACAGAACTATGTTTTTGTTCCAAAAACTGTTTAGTTATAAACAGAACAACACAGTACAACGGTATTTGCATGTTATTTATCAATACAAGATCTGACCATTAGTCACCAAAACCAGATTTCATCAAACACTAACGCTAACTATTTCTAGACTACGCTAGCAGCACATCTCTAAAAGTTCTTCTTATTTGTTGCCCTTCATCTAGGTAGTCAGCTCTCACTAACCTTGCCCAATCAATTCAACTCTCTTCTACCTGTTGTCATGCACACATACAAAACAAGACAACAGCTGGATAAACTCCGGTGAGTAACAATCTCAATATAATCAACAGGTATATGCAATAGAATAAATAAATGTATATCAACATGTATCAACTCTAAAATTCAATGCAATGAATCTATCTCAATTATTCGTTTCAGAACTGATTCCATTTCACATCAATGCCATCAAGATTCGTATCCGATCTTGACATGGATATCCATCTATCGAAGTTAACTCCAACTTCGAAAATCAGGTCATCTCAGTCCTGGGCATTAGAATCAATTCATATTCTCTTTGTGTTATGCAATATCATGCAAATATAAAAGATCCACTACATGTGATGGATCGACACATCAAACTCCAGTTCTAAATCAAGAGCAGTAATCAACAAGTATGTGATTTCATCGGGATAACTCAAGAAATCTCATTCTTGAGTAATCTAGTCCCTGACTCTCACTGTTAAATTATACCTTTGTTACTCTCTGTTCGAATTCTTCAGATATCTCTTTCACTTTATCGTTCCTAGTATCTTCACAAAATCAACTCCTGAAGTCTGTAGCAAAAGTTACAAGGATTTCGAATTCAATCTTATTTATAACAACGATCTCTGTTTTTTGTTGAATTTCCAACGTAATCTGTATGAATTCCACGTGTCATGCTGAGTAGTTAAATACCAAAATAGGATATACTTACACCGCTTCAAAACAGATCTTTGCAACAATATATATCGTTAATCAGATTTCCCAACTGTTATTTAGACTTCATCAGTTGTTGTTCTGGATAACCAGCTGCTGAAATACTCAGTCGCAATAATACCCAGACATTGCGTTTCTTTAATATGACAGCTGGTTCCAAATCTCGACTGAAAGAACTCATCAGCTGGTCACACTAAAATACTTCATCGACTGGTCCCGCTAACTAATTCAAATGATGTCGTATTACGGTTCCTGTTTCATAAATTAAAACAACGTCGCATTGCTCCCATGACTGGTTAAACCAGCAGATACAACAAACCATCGACTGGTTCTCAAATCCCAAAAGCTGGACAACCAGACGTTGCATCAAAACGCTGCGTTCCAACTAATTCAAACGACGTCGCATAACTGACGTCATCAAATCCAGTCGCTAACTCTCTCGCAAAACCAGCTGCAAGCTACAGTAAAGTTGACTGGCGTTGACGTCTGGATTCCGCTACAATATCGCTGCTACTGGTCTTTGTAAAACGACAACGTATTAACCCGTCAGTTCCCTATCGGTATTGTGGCCGGAGATGGTCGGAGGAGGAAATGTGAAGTGGTAGAGTGTTCGCTATCGTTTCGTTGCTTCTCCCAGCTGCGTTGTTCTTCCGGGCTGGTACCCGTGCATTGTAAGTGTTATTCCTTGTCCTTGGCTTCGCTTTAAGACTACTTCCGTTAGTTGTAGAGTAGACCCGAGCTGGATGTTCTAACCTAGGGTTTGTTAGCTCGTGGGTCTGTTCCAGGTTTTGCTCCGAGCTGGTTCTCGTTGAGTGATTAGCTAGTCTTATGACTTTTTTGGTTGTTTACGTTGCTGAGTGCTTGTAGAGCTACGGTTGTTTTCCCCCGAGCTGTTAGCACTTTGGTTGCTCCTGGCGTAGCAATGGAGGAGCTAGCGTGACCTGTTCTGTGTAGTGCTGGTGTGTGCTCTGTTCTGCCGTGAGCTTTGTGAGGTAGTTGGTAAGATTTGAGCAGGTACGAATCTGAGCTTGAATTACAGCTTTGAGATAGGCATTGGAATATATTTATGCGTGCTGTACAGCTCTGTCGTGTGTTCTGTGTGCCCAAGTTTTTGTATTCTGCATGTTGTTGCCTGATCTGCTTTGTGTATTACCTGCTGTAGCCTAAGCTGGTTGTGTTTTGCATGTTGTTCTTATTGTCGTGTTGCTCTACATGGGTTTTATAGTATGCTGTTGTATGTATTTATTGGCATTCCAAGCATACACATCATGTTGAGCATTGTAATGCATCTGCATAGCATATTGGGCCCTTGAATCTTTTGATAGCCGTGATTTATTGCTCTGCTTGAGTTCTTCTCTCGTGATGCGGTGCTGGGTTTCATAATCACGATTGAGTGCACTGAGGACGCGACGAGTCGCTCTCGTAATCCTAAGTTGCAGTGGCCTGGATAGAGGTTGGCGAGTGGTTGTTTTACACTTGCAATTTCGTTCGACCAGTCGGGTAGCGCTCGATCGGGTGTGTCGATGATGAGCCACTCTATTTTCCACTGGGCACGATTGGGTAGGACCCGATAACCCGGTGATGTTGCCACAGTTGCTGTTTACCGTTCGTTTGGCTTCCGGTTGATATCGGTGATGCATTGTACCGTTCATGTATTGCACGACATGATATATTGCATGTTGTATCTGTTTGCTGTATTGAGTTGCTCTTTGTACTGGGGTTTTGACCCCTTCCCTTTGGGGCTGTTTTGGTTGTGTATGTGGCTTTCAGGTTTTGCAGTTGGCCCTGGTGGTGCGTCAGCCAGTGGAGCCCCATCATTGAGTTCCCAGTTATGTATATAGTCCAATCGAATCATTTACCAGGGGATGCCCTCAGTGGTTGTGTTTAAAGATTCGATGTTTTCGTGGTGTGATTATATACGAGTATTGTTTGAGAGTTTTGTATTGAGCTATCATTTGACTTTGTCAAAAGTCGTTATTTTGAGTATTCGCATTATTTTAAAGTATGTTTTTCCGTCAAGCCAAAAGTAAAAACTTTATCCACTTTTTAAACTTCCGTGTTTTTGGATTAATTTGTGTGCTTAACTCTGATTTGGAACACCGGACCTGACATTTTTGGTATCATATCTTAAACTGGGATTTCTCTCTTGTTTGTGCTTGATTACGTGAAATAATTGCTTGTGTGCTTACTTTGTTGTACCTCTCAGATGCCGCCGAGGAGAAGAGGTAGAGCTAGTAGGCAAGTAGTGGGTGATTTGAGAGCTTTGGTTAGTGCCGAGGGAGAGGATGTCTCCCAAACTAGTGCTTTTGTGATGCGTCATGAGAGTCAGTCTTTGGCCCTTCTCTCCTTTGCTAGTGCCATTAACAGGGCGATTGACTTTGCGGAAAGTCTGGCGGCTAGGAAACCTCAAGTTCAGAAGTCAACTGGAAAAAGCATGGATTATGTGCCATCTGGAACGTCTTCTTCCCAGCATTCTGTGGCACCGTCGTTTTCTAGTCGTCAGAGGTTTAGGCCTAGATGGAGGCAATTCAAGAGATCTAGTTCGAGTTCTTCGAATTCGGGTGGTTCTAGTGGAGCGAGTTCGGGAGCAACATTCTGTGGTCAGTGTGGAGGCAAGCATCGGCCCTCTTAATGCACTGGAGTGCGAGGCACTTGCAACAATTGTGGTCAGGTTGGACATTTCGCTAGGGTGTGTCCTGCCTTGGGACAACACTCAAACCTGTTGCATCAGGGTTCAACTAGAAGTTTTTTGAGACAACCGTATCTTCCCTTTCAGTCCCAGTGATCAGGATTTCAGTCGCCGGAGGTGTCTAGGTTTAGAGATCTTTCTGTTGAATTTGTTTCTACAGATCAGAATCTTAGTTTTGATTTGCATAAAATCTGTTATTATTCTACTAACGATTTATATGAAATGTGTAGTTGCTAGTCTGGAGCAGACAGGGAGATATCCATACTAGAACAGTGTGGGGACGCCTAAGATGATCAAGTTGAAGATATCTACACTGGAACAGTGAGAGGACACCCGAGATGGTACAACAGAAGTAATCCAGATTGCAGGGAACATCAAGCTGGTTCACCAGCTTGGTGCAAAAGCTGTGCGGTGTTCAAGTGCATAGCCGAGTACAAGCGCATTGATCAAGTGCAGATCAGATCATTAAGCGCAACTATAATCAGTTCATCATAGGGATCTCAGTCCGATGAAAGACTAAATCAGAACTGATTATTATATCCCAAAAAAAAGGGATATAATCACTGGTGCAAGAGTGCAGCTCTTCTCGGATAAGGTTTAAAGTACCTTCGAAGAGCTGGTTCAATCAACCAGAAGAATATCGGTGTACTTTCTGATGGGTTTGATTAGGTGTCTGAATGAAATAAGAGACCAGCAAGTACACATGATCAAAGAAGAGCAGTTCAGAGAGGCTCTTGACGAGAATAATAGAGTCGAGTTGGTAAAAGGATAAACCATATCAGGGAAGAGAAAACCTGATCAGGGATCTTGGCAGCTGAATGCTCATGAACAATGTCGACGTCTATGATGACGTGAAGGCGTAAGATTGCTGTAGTGAAAGAAGAACCAACTGGGAAGGAAACCAGCTGGGAAACAAGCTCAGAGCCCAGCAATATTCAAGAGCAGTCATCATGAACAAGATCAGAACAGTTTAAGAGGTGATTAGCTCAGTGTAATGAACAAGCCAGCTCGAAGCAATGAGACAAGCTGGTTAAGGTCAAACCAGCTCAGCGAGCAGAGCAGAGGTCAAGAGCAGAATTGGACAAAACGACAAGAAAAGCGATTTGAACACAAGACTTTACGAATATTTCTTATCAGTGTTCAAATCGATTTGCTGTGTTGTCTTCTCAGTACAGTGCTCACGTGCTTAAAGTCAAGAAAGCCTGCAGAAGCATTAAATGAAAAATGACACAAAGTACAACTATGTCAGAAGACTTTTCAACGGCTACAACTTTGTGTCCAACGGACAAATTTTCACAAAAGACTTTATATATCAAGAGAAGAGCACAAGAAGAATATAGAGCCAAGCGGAAAGAGTGTATGTGCAAGTGCAGAACGTAAAAACAAAAGAATGCACAACATGAGGCAGTGCTAGTCGCAGGTTTGCACACTCGGTGGCAGCTGGTGTGCAAGATGGTTCAGTGCCCAAGTGTGAGTTGATGCACTGACCGAAAGCTTCAAAGAAAAATCAAGTCGACATCACAAGCCATGGGACGATAGTGATTAACCAGCTTAGAGAGAAGCACTTTCCAGTGTGTGAGATTTTATATTCGAGAGATTGAGCGTACACTATAAATATCACACACGATTCACTCATACATACGAGAGTTGAGCGAAACAGAAAATGAGTGAATCAAATCAAACACTCTACTTGTAGTCTTTGAACAGAGACGTTAAACAATTTCATTGTAGTCTTTCTCACTGAGGCGTAAAAGAAGTGTTGTTAGACACACAGCTTGCAGGCTGGTGTGCATTGGTGGCTATATTTATTGAAGCTTGCAGGCTGTCGGATTGGGTTGCAGCAGAGGTTTTTATAATCAAAGTCTTTTAGTGGATCCTTCCCGTTGCGGAAGAAGGGGAGGCGTAGGAGATTCAGCTCCGAACTTCATAAACAAATTGCAACGTATATCTTTACAGCTTTCTGCATTTAACATTCACGCCTTGCATGTTTTAAGTTGTATTAAAACCTGTTAAAGTAGCTTTCAATTTTCAGAATTCTTTTTGGGTTGTTTCCACATGATTATATTTCATAACCCAATCTTTATCTCGGTGCACAAACCTTTCAAGAACACTGAGCTATTGCAGCTCAAGTTTTAACCAACCAGATCGCAATGTTTCCACCATGCTGGTCAGCGCTATGCTGGAACTAGCTCTGGCCCCGATCCGGTTTTCCCTAGTGCGTGATATTTTTCGGACAATTTATTTTAAATGCACGTAATTGAGGGTATTCAGTCCTATCACTTTCTCTATCTCAGTAAGCGGGACATCAGCAGGTGGATGTGATGACTGAGGAGCAAGCTGATGTTGTATCCGGAGGAGTTTTTGCAGGTAGTTGTTCTATCCTTGTTAACTCTGCGTGAGTTTAGTTTGACACAAAAACATCACATCCTTTTGTACTTGTTTTTCTTTGTGTGGTGCGTGGGTTGGCTTCTACCCACCTTGTTGTGTGATGTGGTGTCTTTGTTACTCCTGCCGGTGTGAGGTTGTTGTCCCGTGAGTAGTGCTGGGCAACGTTGGTAAGCTTGTTGAGCGAACACTAGTGAGGAGTTTGTTTGCTTTGGGAATGTTTAACTTCCCGTCGTTTGAGGACTGAGGATAGCTGTTTCCTGTTTGGGATGTGACCTCCGAGCCGTGATTAGAGGTTGGTGACCTCCCTTTGTTCGAGAATTTCCCTGACGTGTTTGCAGTTGAGGCGTCCTCGATTGTCTCTGAACCTTTAGTACTACGCGTGTATGCACATAAATAACACATAAGAAAATAAGAACAGAGAATCATCATCAACAGCACGGCTAAGCGAACTCAGCTAGCACAAAATCACAATAGCTCAATCACGCTGGAAATATTTTCATGCTTATGTAAAAGCTGTATGCTCAATCGTACCTTAACTCTTGAGCGGAAAATACCTCAACAGATCGCACGAAAACAGAACACCAACATCTCACGCACGTCTACTGCCTGTCTAGCTCATGAAGAAGCTCAACAGAAACCACCCGAACAACCACACAGCTAAAACCTGTTTAGCCGTACAACATCATATCGGGGACAACTACAACAGAACAGAGCTGGGAGCTACCAGCTCAGCCAGCTCTAACCTACACTCCCAAACACGATAACTATCTCTAAACAAAACACAGAACAAGAACCAACACTAACAAAGAGCGCTATTGGAACTGGGTATCTAGCCGAAAAACGCAAAAGACCCGAACACTTCAACTACATCGCGCTCTCTCTTCTATCCAACCGAAGTCTCCAAAGTGGTACAGAAGGAACGGTCTTGGAGAGAGGAAGTCAGTGCCACCACCTTGCTCTAAACTGCGACGTAAATCGACGGTAACCGGAGGAGATAAGGTTCGGTGAACAGTAAGGGTTTGGGGATGATATATGTCGAGAGCTCTCTGGAGATGATAAGGGATATGAGGTCCCAAAATGGCTAAGTGTTGTAAGTAGATAAGGTGTACACGGTCAAAGTCAACTATTAACACTTAAATCCCGTGATCTGCTACAGTGCCATCGACCAGCTCGGGATCCAAACTGATCAAGCTCGGGCATATACCAGCACACTGTCTCCCCCAGCTGGTGCGCACAAATGCTCACACTCGCTAAACAGATCACACTCAAACAACTTGCACATCCAGATTACACAACCAGTACAGATTACACTCACTGCCCAATCGCATTGACCAGATCTCGCCAAAGCTGACTCTTACCAGCTCTCATCCGGTCGGGACCACAACCAGCTTGTAGCTAAACTGGTGACAGCAACAATGCTGCTCTACATAGGAACTACGACCAGCTCGAGTCTAAGCTAGTTCCACCAATGACGTCGCACAACAATCCAGCTCCCTCTTAGAGCACCCAGCACGCCTCTAAGCTGAAAACCGTGAACACCACCTACCTAAGCTGAAGATAGAAACCAGCACAAGCCTAAACTGGAGACTGTAACCAGCACGGGCCTAAGCTGGTGATCAACCGCATAAATAACAAACCTGCTTAGTAGTTGAATCTTCAAAGAGTTGGATATGGCATCAGCGGATGAATTATTTGAATTTCAAAACTATTGCCAATTTTAGTAAGCATGATCTAGTTGATGGCCTGCCCAAATTAAAATTTTCAAAGGATATGATCTGTTCTGCCTGTTAGCTGGGTAAACATATCAAATCCACTTTCAAAACTAAGGCAGTACCAAAACCTCTCGTAAGCTGGAGCCTCTGCATATGGATCTTTTTGGTCCAATACCCGTAACCAGCTTAGGGGGAATGAAATACACCCTCGTTGTGGTAGATGATTTTTCAAAATTCACTTGGGTATTATTTTTGAATCAAAAGATCAAATTGTCGACCAGCTGATCAAGCTTTTAAAACGTCTTCAAAATGAGCAATCTCGAAATGTCAACCGGATTAGGAGTGATAGAAGAACAGAGTTTTAAATTTTAAAATTTCATCCTATCTGAATGATATCGGGATCAAGCATGAGTTGTCTGCAGCAAGAACACCTCAGCAAAACGGGTTGGCTGAACGTCAAAACCGAAATTTAAAAGAAGCTGCCACAACTATGATTGCTGACTCCGATTTTTCAAATAAATTATGGGCTGAAGAAATCAATACAACGTGCTATACTCAAAACAGATCCATGATAAACAAGCGATATGGAGTCACTCCATATGAGATCTGGAATGTCAAGAAACCTGATATCTTATATTTCAGGGTGTTTGGATGCAAGTGTTTCATCCATAGCAATGGTAAAATGTATTTACGAGCCTTTGATGTACGATCTGATGTAGGTATTTTTCTGGGATACTCAGATGTTAGCAGAGCATATAGCATTTTCAACAATAGGACGCTAACAGTAGAAGAATCGGCACATATGGTGTTCTATGAAACCAGCTTTCATTCATCATCGGCTTCGAAGTTAAATGATCTATGCACTCGTCTGGAATCCATCTATATGAATGAATCAAGCGATGATGAGGAGCAACCTAGATGTCAAGCTAATGACCAGCACGATTAGGATAGACCAATTACCAACACTGATATTCCAGCTGTAGAGCAAGCTGATCCAGATCATGATCCAGCTGGTGAAGAACATGCTCGAACTAATGAACATATGATAACAAGTGGTACGTCAATGAGTGATATCCAAGAAGATACAGCAAGGACACAGGGGGAACAACACGAACCATCTACCTCTTACAGACCAGGTCTTCGATGGAAAAAAATCATCCACTCGAGCGGATCATCGGTAATCCTACACTGTTAGGACATGAGGCCAGATGGTAAACGAATACTTCAATTCTGCTTTCATATCACATATAGTGCCTAAGAAGGCAGAAGAAGCCTTAGCTGACCCAATCTGTATAGACGGTAATCCTACACTGTTAGGACATGAGGCCAGATGGTAAACGAATACTTCAATTCTGCTTTCATATCACATATAGTGCCTAAGAAGGCAGAAGAAGCCTTAGCTGACCCAATCTGTATAGACGCTATGCAAGAGGAACTAAATCAATTCAAAGGTAGTAAAGTCTGGCATCTAGTTCCCAGACCGGACAATCGTAAACGTACATTTAGGAGCCTTTGATGTACGATCTGATGCAGGTATTTTTCTGGGATACTCAGATATTAGCAGAGCATATAGAGTTTTCAACAATAGGACGCTAACAGTAGAAGAATTGGCACATGTGGTGTTCTATGAAACCAGCTTTGATCATAATCATCTTCGAAGTTAAATGATCTATGCAATCGTCTGGAATCCATCTATATGGATGAATCAAGCGATGATGACGAGCAACCTAGATGGAAAGCTGATGACCAGCACGACTAGGACAGAACAATTACCACCGCTGATATTCCAGCTGTAGAGCAAGCTGATCCAGATCATGATCCAGATCATGATCCAGCTGGTGAAGAACATGCTCGAACTAATGAACATATGATAACAAGTGGTACGTCAACGAGTGATATCCAAGAAGATCCAGCAAGGACACAGGGGGAACATCACGAACCATATACCTCTTACAGACCGGGTCTTCAATGGAAAAAAAACATCCACTCGAGCTGATCATCGGTAATCCTACTGCACCTGTTAGAACATGAGGCCAGATGGTAAACGAATACTTCAATTATGCTTTCATATCACATATAGAGCCTAAGAAGGTAGAAGAAGCCTTAGCTGACCCAATCTGGATAGACGATATGCAAGAGGAACTAAATCAATTCAAACGTAGTAAAGTCTGGCATCTAGTTCCCATACCGGACAATCAAAACGTCATAGGCACAAAATGGGTCTTTAGGAATAAGCTGAATGAACAAGGCAATGTAGTTCGAAATAAAGCTAGGCTGGTTGCGCAAGGATATAGACAAGAATAAGGCATAGATTTTGAAGAATCCTTCCCACCAGTGGAAAGATTAGAAGCCATTAGAATTGCATATGCATCATTCAAGAATTTTAAATTTTATCAGATGGATGTTAAGAGTGTATTCTTGAATGGCATCCTGAATGAGGAAGTGTATGTCACACTGTAACGCCCCAGATTTAACGACTGCCCCCACTGTACCAACATTGATCCTTTCAGCGTGTTTTGTCCTCACTCACACGCACCCTGAGAAACTTCCCAGAGGGTCACCCATCCCAAAATTGTCCCAAGTCAAGCACGCTTAACTATGGAGTTCCTAAGTGATGAGCTCCCGAAAAGAAGATGCACCCTGTTGGTATGAGTAGTACCAATTAAATCTGATAAGCCTTCCTCAACTAATCTCCATTACATCTATAACTTCCCAGTCTCGTAATTCCTCTCATTCCGATGTGGGATCCGTTCATTCATGTGCCCCTTCGCCTCTAGAAGCCTGCCAAGAGCCGCTCATTGTTCGTGCAACCTCTTGGCATCGGCGATCACTCCCCGCCCTATTTTGAGCCCCGGACCTCACATGCCCACCAGCTTCTTCTTGGTTCGTCCCCGAACCACACCCTTACTAAGAGAGGTCGGCTCTAATACCATCTGTAACGCCCCAAATTTAACGACTGCCCCCACTGTACCAACACTGATCATTTCAGCGTGTTTTGTCCTCACTCACACGCATCCTGAGAAACTTCCCAGAGGGTCACCCATCCCAAAATTGTCCCAAGTCAAGCACGCTTAACTATGGAGTTCCTAAGTGATGAGCTCCCGAAAAGAAGATGCACCTTGTTGGTATGAGTAGTACCAATTAAATCTGATAAGCCTTCCTCAACTAATCTCCATTACATCTATAACTTCCCAGTCTCGTAATTCCTCTCATTCCGATGTGGGATCGGTTCATTCATGTGCCCCTTCGCCTCTAAAGGCCTGCCAAGAGCCTCTCATTGTTCGTGCAACCTCTTGGCATCGACGATCACTCCCCGCCCTCTTTTGAGCCCCGGACATCACATGATTCAAAAAATGTTTTTGGAAAACTGAACATGTTTAAAAACAAAGGCATAAAATAACTAGGCGGTCACGGGGTAACAACCGCATTGGAGCATCAGACGTCCTCACCGCCGGTCGGAGTAATCTCAACAACATCATCATGCTCACCTGCACCATATAAACCTAGTGAGCCTAAAGGCCCAGCATGCTATATCCGCTAATTTGGCTAAAAACCCAATTTCCTAAAAATTCCAGCAACTTAGAAATATATTTTTACCTAAAATCGTTGACCCGAAATCATTTTGACCAAAACTAAATTTTAACTTAAAAAGTCGATTTGACCCGATAAAAATGACTCGGACTTTAAAAATAAAATAACCCGACCCAAAAATAAAATAAATCGGACCAGACTTAAAATATTTGACTCGAGAGTCGAAGACCGATCCGGTCCAACCGAACCAGCCGAACCGGTTCAGTTAGAAAGAACCAATCAAAACAAACCCTAAACCTAAAATACACTCTCCTGCACAAGCTGCCGCCGTGACCAGTCTCTGGTTTTTGCATTCGTTCTCCCTGTTCCGGCCATCACTGCCGGAGCCCTTCTGGATGGACCACCCGCAGGTCCAGGCGGTTCTAACGTGACCGACCTTGCCTCAAACCGTGACCTAACAGTGAGAAATGGTCGCTGCAAGTGGACGCACCAGCCATACTGCACGCCGCACGACCACCTGCTGGTCTTCTCGTTCGTTCTCCCTGCTCCGACCACCACTGCCGGAGCCCTTCCTGCTGGACCACCCCCAGGTCTAGGCGGTTCTAACAAGACCAACCTTGGCCCAAACCATGGACTCTACTGGACGCACCAAGCCTGGGAATCAGGCGCATCGCGCATGCATATTACACACACTGCACGGTGTGAATCTTCAAGCCAACGGTTCGACCCTTAAATCTCCACTTAGAACCACTACAAGTCACTCCTTGGACCACCATGAACCACTTAACATCGATCCAAAACCCCTCAAGCAGTCCATCAACCGAAGCCATGTAAAACAATTCAAAACCGTGAGGTGCTCATATGAATACATGCATGATCATGAACATGAACATTGAGATCTGAAACATACACGAAAATTCCATGCATAATCTTTGTAAAAACAGTATATTATGATCTATATGGTGAGAAAAGAAAGAATATAACATGCCTTGATGCTTGAAAAGTGTACTAAAAAGCCCTTCTACCTTGTTTTATTTAAAGAAATAAAAGCTCATTAATAATATAGCCCTCCTCTACTTAAAAAGGCTTAAAAATATTTAAAATTCAGACTTCAAGCCTTTAATTTTCGTAATATTGGGCCTCTCAAATTTAAAAATGTAGTAAAAGTCATAAAAATGGCCCGTATAGGCGAAAAACGGGTCCCCCTCGGTAACCGTGCATAAAATATCATTTTCTTGGAAATTGTGCATGAAATAAAAATATTTTGCTTTAAAATATGTCCAAATGCTAAAACATTAAAATATTTTCGATTTGGTCGTCTTCGGACTCGTCCCCGCTTACCGGTCTCAAAACATACCGTAAAGTGACAAGCACACGTAAAGCATAAAATCATCATGTAAACACATACATGACATGCAAATCATACTAACATAAGTTTTTCCTCCTAGTCATGCATTCATTTCTACGTAATCCGAATTTCGGGATGTTACACACACAACCTCCTGGCTTCGTAGATCATACCAGACAAGATTATGTATACAAGCTTGACAAAGCACTCTATGGTCTGAAACAAGCTCCAAGAGCTTGGTATGATACTCTGTACAAGTTCCTTATCGACCATGATTTTATTATTGGATCTGTGGACAAGACACTATTGAAATTTGTAAAGAATGATCATATCTTGCTCGTAAAAATCTATGTTGATGACATTATATTTGGATCAACTAAGCAAAAGCTTTGCGATAAATTCTCCAAGTTGATGCAGGATAAATTTGAAATGAGTATGATGCGGGAGTTGACATTTTTCTTAGGATTGCAAGTGAGACATCTTGAGGATGAGATTTTCATCAATCAAGCTAAGTACACCAAGGAACTTCTAAAAAAGTTCGGTATGGAAAATTTTTCTTCAACCGCCACTCCAATGAGCACCTCCATCAAACTGGACAAAGATGAAGTTGGAGCTTCCGATGAGGTAACCATGTATCGTGGGATGATTGGTTCGCTATTATACCTCATAGCAAGCAGACCGGATATAATGTTCTCGGTCTGTTTGTGTGCTAGGTTCCAAGTTGATCCAAAACAATCGCACTACATGGCCATTAAACGTAGTCTCAAATATCTAGAAGGCACGCCGAACGTGTGTCTTTGGTATCCCAAAGATTCTAGCTTGAATTTAATTGGTTACACTGATGCAGACTATCCAGGGTGTAAGATTGATTACCGAAGCACAAGCGGAACTTTTCAATTTCTGGGTGATAGGATTATTTCATGGTTTAGCAAGAAACAGACATCAATTTCTACGTCCACCACTGAGGCAGAGTACCTTACAGCTGGAAGTTGTTGCTCTCAAATGCTATGGATTCAACAACAACTTCGAGACTACGACATAGATGCACAAGAAACCTATTTTCTGTGACAACCTTACAGCTGGAAGTTGTTGCTCTCAAATGCTATGGATTCAACAACAACTTCGAGACTACGACATAGATGCACAAGAAACCTATTTTCTGTGACAACATAAGTGCTATTGCGATCACTCAGAACCCAGTACTGCATTCCAGAACAAATCACATTGACATACAACACCATTTCATTCGAGACCATGTACTTAAGAAGAACGTTAGGATAGAGCATGTGCCAACAGATCCGCAAGTAGCTGACATATTCACCAAGCCTCTATCGGACACTAAGTTCTCTTACTTTAGAAACATTATAGGTCTCCTTGATATGTCATGATATGTTCTGCACGCACAAATTCAGGGGGAACAATATGAGTCAAACAGATAACTCCAAAGTCTGCTGAGTATCTTTGAGCTGGCATGCAGTCTGGACCAGCTCGGAACACATACAGTGTGACGTTATCATGGGGTTTGCCTCATTTGTTTCTATGCTGGTATATGAAAATGAACGACAGATATTGGGTTAGCGTCTAAAATTCATTTTAAATCGGACGGTCATCCTTCCGGAATTTCAAAAGATTTTGAACGTGATGATGACACGTGTCCAGAAAAACCCTTCTCTCTCTTTGCTCAAACAAAAACCACTCCACTTTCATTTTTTTTTGCCTTACGCTTTCAAACTCTCACGCATTATAGCAATTTTGCAATTATCTTACTTGCATTCTCTGTGCTTTCTCAGAATCTTCAATATTTACTATCCGAAATGGCCTCTACTCTTTTTGTAAATGCTCTACAGGTGGACTTCCAGTCTGTGCTCGCTATGGAGCACACTGAAATGAGTCTTATGTTCAAATATCTGGTGGACATCGGACTTGAAGGCTTCTTGAAAGCCACTGGATCGATGTAAGAAGATGCTGTGGTGGAGTTCTTCGCAAATGCTAAGGTGATAGCAGGGACTGTAGTCAGTTTCGTCGCAAACAAGAAACTGGTGTTGGCAAAGGAGATTTTCGCTGAATCTTTTGGACTACCCACTGATGGGATGACAAGAACTCTCAAATTTCCAAAGGAAATGATGGACGAAATGAGAATTTGATTTTCCGCCTCTGAGGTTCCATTCCGGGCATCAAGCAAGAAACGGGCAATGAAGATAGCATATCGCTTGTTGCATGACATAGTGGCAAAAGCACTGTGCGCTAAGGCTGGATCTTTCGACATGGTGACATGTGAGAAACTCGATTTAATGATTGCTATTACTGTAGGAGTGAAGGTTAACTGGGCTAAGATTTTGTTCCAAGTACTATTGGGCATGGTAGACAACCCCAAAAGGCAATCCCAAGGATATGCTGTACAGATAAGTATCATTCTGGAGCATCTGATCAAGGCTGATTGGGGGGATCAGTCAAGTTGCATTCTCAAAAATCCTCAATGAAAAATATGTGTTGACATACATTAAGAAGAATCTGAAAGTAACACCAGCTGGTGCGACCAGCAAAATTTCTGGAGACGCGACCAGTGAAACAAAGGGTGGACAATTTAAAGCAATTGAGACAGTGGGAATGCAGAAAAGGAAGCCAGTTGTGGGAAAGCAAAAGGCTGAAAACCTGGAATGGAAAAGACGAAACAAGCAAAGAGTACAAATAAAGTAGTTACATTACCAACAGTGGAGGCTGGGTGTCAGGCCACGCGCGCTAATACATAGATTAAATATCAATTAAGCGGAAGCATCAAAATATGGGCTTAAAAATTTTTCGAGTTTGGGCCTGATCCAACACATCATTTCAACATATAACATATTCAAAATAGAATTTACTCAAAATCCTAACAACACATAACAACAGGTAATAAAATCTACAATAGATCACCAAATATAAATAAAAGCACAGGACATCCCCTGGCTCAATAGTCTTGCACAACCGCTGTCCAGGTACCATATGATTGATTCATCATCAGCTTTGTACCTGTGGTCCTGCAATCACACAAACAGATTTTGGTACCCAATTTACTTGGGTCCAGATAGGATTACCCCTTTCGAGACCCATACTTGAATGAACTTGACAGTTTTCCTAGTATGATAGTCCATAAGGGTCTGTGCAGAATTGTTGTGAGATCTATTGAGCTTTGGTTTGGTATTTTGACCATTTAGATCTCTACGAGGCCTAACCTTTTTCCATTCAGACTTAACCTACTTGGAGCCACGTCTTTGTTGGTTCTGAACAAATGATTTGGATCCAGCTTTTTCCTTTTCCTTGTCAAGTCTGTTCTTTAGCCAACCAGACTTAGAACTCTCGGGTCTGTCATAGCCAATACCAGCTTTTCCTTTCTTATTTAATAGCTCCGAGATCTGGTCATCATACCATACCGACTCTCATGGATCATGTATCACACTAGCTTTGACAAAGCTCGTCTTTTTGAACTTTTCATGTGCTAGATTTGATTGAGTACAAGTCTCTCCAGAGCTGCTTTCACCAGTATTGAAACCTAAGCCAGTTCTATCATTCGCTGGCTTCTGAATCTCACACAGCTTGTCTAGAGAGATAGAAGACTGGGTCCAGGAGCTCATTATTGAATTTAATTTTTCAATTTCAGATTTGAGCTCACAGGACTTTGATCTCAACAATTCATTCTCAGCCTTCAGCTTACTCAACTCGATTTGTAAACTTTCAGTTTTACCAAGTTCAACAGTTCTTGGTCCGCTGAACTATTTTTTAAATCTACGTTTTCCGCTTTAACTTCCTCGAATGTGTGAGAAAGCTTACGGTACTCTTGGACCATATCATTTAGTGCACTTATTAGGTCCTCTCGTGTAAATTCAACATTAGAGAAATCGAATACCACCGAGCTATAGGATCTTCAGGTAACCAAGCTGGACAGACTGGAACTTCAGCTGGTCGATCCCCATTTCCTTGAGTCCCAGTTATTATATTACTATGTATTGATCCAGGGGATGTCCTGATATTGAAAGCTGAAAACGTAGATTTAAGAAATAGTTCAGCGGAACCAAGAACTGTTGAACTTGGTAAAACTGACAGTTTACAAATCGAGTTGAGTAAGCTGAAGGATGAGAATGAATTGTTGAGATCAAAGTCCTGTGAGCTCAAATCTTAAATTGAAAAATTAAATTCAATAATGAGCTCCTGGACCCAGTCTTCTATCTCTTTAGACAAGCTGTGTGAGATTCAGAAACCAGATAATAAAACTGGCTTAGGTTTCAATACTAGTGAAAGCAGCTCTGGAGAGACTTGTACTCAATAAAATCTAGCACATGACAAGTTCAAAAAGATGAGCTTTGTCAAAGCTAGTGTGATACATGATCCATGCGAGTCGGTATGGTATGATGACCAGATCTCGGAGCTATTAAATAAGAAAGGAAAAGCTAGTATTGGCTATGACAGACCCGAGAGTTCTAAGTCTGGTTGGCTAAAGAACAGACTTGACAAGGAAAAGGCAAAAGCTGGATCCAAATCATTTGTTCAGAACCAACAAAGACGTGGATCTAAGTAGGTTAAGTCTGAATGGAAAAAGGTTAGGCCTCGTAGAGATCTAAATGGTCAAAATACCAAACCAAAGCTCAATAGATCTCACAACAATTCTGCACAGACCCTTATGGACTATCATACTGGGAAAACTGTCAAGGTCATTCAAGTATGGGTCTCGAAAGGGGTAATCCTATCTGAACCCAAGTAAATTGGGTACCAAAATATATTTGTGTGATTGCAGGACCACAGGTACAAAGCTGATGATGAATCAATCATATGGTACCTGGACAGCGGTTGTGCAAGACATATGACTGGAAACCCAAAGCTGCTAACAGATGTGACACCTCATAGAGGAGCAAAGATAGTCTTTGGTGACAATGCTCATGGTAACATTGTGGGTAAGGGTAAGCTTATCCACGGAAACATTTCAATATCTTATGTTTTAGTTGTTGATATCTTGCAATATAATTTGATTAGCATTAGTCAGCTATGTTCCAAGGGTTACATAGTTAATTTTCAACAGCACACATGCACATTTCAGAGTCCAGAAGGACTGTCTGTGTCAGGCCCCGTGCTAATTAACAATAAATAATAGCACAATTAAGCACATAAACGCGGAAGCATAAAACATGGCTAAAAATTTTCGAAATCAAATTAGGGCTGAACTCAAATCATCATTTAAAATATCCATACTCAAAATACAAGTTTAAATCTAAACTCATACAACAACAGGTAATTCAAATCAAAACAACAGCGATCCCCCGAATACGTACAACCTCAGGGCATCCCCTGAATCAATACATAGTAATATAATAACTGGGACTCAAGGAAATGGGGATCGACCAGCTGAAGTTCCAGTCTGTCCAGCTTGGTTACCTGAAGATCCTGCAACTGGGTAACATAGACCCAGTTTTAGATGTTGGTTTTAAACATATTTACTTTCAGTCTTTTACTCAGTTGATTTTGTTCCATTTGGATGTTTTAACATTTCTAAATATTCTTTTATTTATGTTTGAAGTATGGATGAGAAATGTTTTAAAAAGGGAACGAGCCACATTTTAAGTTTAAGTATTCCGCACATGTTTTTTTTTAAAAAAAATTCTAGATTCTGGTTCCTTTCAACTGCATTGGATATAGAAACCAGATCAGAGCAGAGCTAAGTTGGTTAAGGACAAACCCTCAGGGTATCTAGTTATGCTGGTTGAGGACAAACCAGCTCAGGTAGTTCAGCTAAGCTGGTTGAGGACAAATTAGTTCAGATAAACAGATCAGGTATCTATTCAGTTTATCAGTTGATATAAGAACAGATTGAGCTTAGATCAGCTTACAAGAGCAGAGAATCCAAACAGAATAGCTAGAACAATTCGTGTTGGAACATTTGAAAAAACAGCTCAGAGTGCGAAGTAGTATAACAGACCAGCTGGGAGACCAGCATGGAAAAATCAGCTCAGAGCAAAGTTGTTCTACACACGCTATCTTATTACAGGAGTAAGAGAACAAATAACGCTATCTGGATTAGAATGGAACAAAGACAAGAGAAGATAAGTTCAGAGCAGATTGGAATCGCTCAACTTAAACCAGATTCGAGTAGTTCGATACAGTGACCAGATTGGAAACCCAGCTGAGTAAAAACAACTTGGTAAAATGGATTTCAGAATGCTTTGAAGTATCGTACAGATTGATGTGAAGTATTTGACCTCTCTGTATCGATGTGTAGTCGTTAGAACTACTTTGAGCTAATTCCAGATATATAGAGATTTGGTTTGAACTGAAGACGATGCAGACTATGCTAAAAGAGGTAATGCATTTAATGGAGATGTACGTACATAGTACAAGAATATAAGACGTCATAGTCTTCACACTTTGGATACACCCGACGTGTCTACTGGTAACATTTATTACCGTTGTATCTAACGGATATAAATAGAAGAGCAGATCAGTTATAAAGAGGTAACGAGTCATGAGATACAAACTACGATTCACAAATCCACAACAACGAACTGTCAAGAGAAAAAATAGAGTCCTATTCTCTAAAACAGCTCACAGCTAGTGACACACACTCACATATTATTTTATCTATTCTTTGTGACACAAAAAAATTGTACACAATCTGTATTATCGAGATTTCTTTGTAAAATCATAAACAGAGTGTTAAGGGCTAGATTAGCCAAAATAGCTTAGAGCTGTATTCTTTGTGTTCCAAACAAGATCGGGATTCTGTGTTTGTAGAATGAGTGTTAGGAGTTCTTTCAGCTGTTGGCTGTCAGATCGGATTTGTACAAGGAGTCGTATAAAGGGCCAATCCTCGTGGAAGGAAATTTGAACCAAGGACTGAGCTATGAAGAAGTCCCAATTCGAATCGTGGATACAAAGGACCAGGTTCTTAGACGAAGAACAATTCCGTATGTTAAAGTCCAATGGTCCAACCATACCGAACGAGAAGCCACGTGGGAAATGGAAGAGAAGATGCGGAGTCAATATCACTACCTTTTAGAGGATCAAAGTAACCAAAGTTTCAATGACGAAACTTCTTTTAAGGAGGGAGGATGTGAAAACCCGAAAATTCAGCTCCCGGAAATAGAGCAAAAAAAAATCAGATCTCGGAAAGTCAACTCAGCTCTCAGAAAGTCAACTCAGCTCTTGGAAAGTCAACTCAGCTTTTGGTCGCAAATCAGCTTTTGGTCGAAAATCAGCTCTTGGTTGGTCAAACCAGCTCCTGCACAGTCAACTCAGCAGACAACTCAGCAGTCAACTCAGCAGCCAAGTCAGCAGTCAGCAGCACAGTCAGCAGTCAGCGGTCAAACCAGCTGCTGGAAGGTCAAACCAGCTGCTGGACGGTCAAACCAGCTGGTGGACGGTCAACTTAGCTTTGACCAATGAAAATTCAGATTTTGGCTCGTGAATTTCAGCAGTTTTTGTGAGATCCGGAAATTTGAATATGATTAATTGGTAGATTTAATTGAATTTTAAGAATTCAGATTTGTGCGTGGACAAATCTGGTTGTTCAACTTTCAGTTGGAAGGCTTCGAATGTGTTTCTGGGTCAGATTTCATGGTTGGAACAATTTTGGAAAATTTGAGTATTTTCGAAATTCAGATCTCAGGATTTTGGTGAAGTCTGGTTGGTAATTTTCAGAGTTCTCCTAGATATGTTGTGCTTTGAGTTACGGGTTTTCATTGTGTGAAATACATTTGAATTTGGAGTCAAATTGATAGATTTGTTGTGAGAAATCTGTTAGAGGGAGAAATCTGTTATAGCTAGTGTACTGAAGTCTGTTAGGGCGTATTTTTGTAGTGTTCATAGGTGAGATCTGTTTGGGTTGTGGAGAGATCTGGTCGCTGGTGTTTGATTTGGGGTGTAGTGTGAGGAAAACAAAACGCTGTCGTTTAGGTTGGGCGTGTTTGTGAGATCTGTTTTGCAACGCAGCGTTTAGCGCTTAGTGTTTCAGATTTCTCCAGTGTTTGTTATTAACGTCCAGATTTCACCGAGGTGTTGTGCGACGTCGTTTTGGAGTTAATCGCTGGTTTAGCCCTTGTTGGAGAGATCTGGTTCGCGGGAGTTAGCGTCCAGACGTCAACGCTGGTCAACTCTCCTGTAGCGATCGTTGTAGTGTGTGTAGCGTGTGTTTCCAACTTTTAGCGCTTTTATTTTCCAGATTTCTCCGTGGTATTGAAGTGACGTCGTTTTGGGGTTTTGAATGTTGTTAGCGCGCGTGGTTGTGGAATCTGGTTGGTGGTGAATCGGATGTCAACGCGGGTCAATGGGTGATAACGTATGTGAGATCTGTTGTAGCGAGGGAGCGATGCTACGTCATTTAAATAAGTGGAGACGGCACCGTTTTGGGTCTAGCGCTAGAGATCTGTTGGAGCGCTACGGGCAGATTTGATGACATGTCCAGATTTCTCTATTGGGTTCTATGACGTCGTTTAGTGTTTACGTTCGTAGGGCGTTGAGGGATCTGTTAGCGGCGAGAATTCTTGAGCAGATGTCAACGCTTTGCGTTGACCGGTTTTATCGAGCGTTGTTAGTTCCTGTTGCGAGCCCATAGATCTGTTTTGTCGATACGCTGTCGTTTTGTTTAAATTGTGCGCGTGTTACCGTGAGTGCTGGTTTCGGATTTGTGATTTTGTTCCTCAGTGATGGGATCTGTTTCGTAGGGCGTTTGAGGGATCTGTTAGCGGCGTAGAATTCTTGAGCAGATGTCAACGCTTTGCGTTGACCGGTTTTATCGAGCGTTGTTAGTTCCTGTTGCGAGCCCATAGATCTGTTTTGTCGATACGCTGTCGTTTTGTTTAAATTGTGCGCGTGTTACCGTGAGTGCTGGTTTCGGATTTGTGATTTTGTTCCTCAGTGATGGGATCTGTTTTAGAGATCTGTTTTACCTACGATTGACTTTAACAGTAGCGTTTGACTGGAGGATTTATATATTAGTGTTTGCAAACACTTAGCATATTTTTCCCCGATATTTCCTCTGTTCTTCCCCGATACACTTGAAACCCTTACTGTTCACCGTAGCCTATCTCCGTCGATTTCCGCCGTTTCCCGTCGTCATTTGGAACGAGAAGGGTGGCGCTGGACTCCTCTTGAGTTCCTCTTTCGATTGCTGCTAGCTAGGAGACCAAAGTCGACGTTGGAGAGAAGTACGCAGAATCTGGATGTTCTAAGCTTTTCGTGAGATCTAACCCGAGCGTCCGTTGGTTCTTCTGGACTCTTGGGTGAGTGTTTTTGACTAGTTTTCAGATGATTCTAGTTAGTTTAGCCTGCGTAGACTTGTAGAACTAGGCTTCGGTTCTCGGCCGTAGACAGTGATGTTTGGAATTCAGTTTTTGAACTGTTTTGCCAGGTGCCTTCGCAGATTCGAGCTTCTGGGCAGACTTGTGAGTCTGTAGTGAGCTATGAGGTATCGTTTTCAAGCAGGTAGTTGGTACCGTGCTTTAGAGGAATCTGTGTGAGGTAGTTGCCGTGTAGAGGTACGAATCGAGCTTGTATTACAGCTTTGAGATAGGCATGGGGATGTATTATGTGTTATATAGCTGTGCCGAGTGTTGTGTAGAGGCAAGCTGTGTATATTATGCATGTCTATTGCCTGAACTATCTGGTGTATTACCTGCTGTTTGGTGATCTGTTGAGTTGCTATGCATGTGATTATTTGAATGCTTTGTTGTGTTTCTGGCATTACTCGTACATGCATCATGTTAAGCATGTTACTGCATCTGCATAGCATATTGAGCCAATGGTTCCTTTGTTAGCCATGATATGTTGCTCTGTTGGAGCTCTTTCCTCGTGGTGCGGTGCGGTGTTGCATAACCACTATTGAGTGCAGCTGGAGGATGTTGGTTGAGTTGTTCCCAGTCCTCAGTTGCAGCAGCTGGAGGATGTTGGTTGAGTTGTTCCCAGTCCTCAGTTGCAGTGACCTGGATAGAGGTTGGTGGGTGGTTGTGTCCACTTGAAATTCCGTGCGACCTGGCATGTGGCTTCCGCGCAAGTGCGACGATGAGCCACTCTATTTTCCACTGGGTGCGATCGGGTAGCTTTCGAGACTCGGTGATGTGTCACAGTTGTTGCTTTCTATTCCGTTTGGCCCTTCGATTGTTACCGATGTTCTTTGTACATCTCATGCATTTGCACGACATGATACATTGCATGTTGTATCTGAATTACTGTTTTATGCTGCTCTTCGTACTGCGGTTTGACCCCGATGTCCATCTGGGGCTGGTTTGTTTTGTTTGCCCACTTGTTGTTCTGGTTTCCCAGGTTGTTCCGCTGGTCGTGGAGATGATCCAGCTGGGGATGCCCCAGGAGGTGTTTAGAGTGTCCCAGTTATGTATAGTATCTATTGCACCGGTATCGCCTCGGGTGGGATGTCCCGGTTGGTGCTTAGGTTTATATAGTTATTAGTCTGTCTGTGATTTGTGGTTTTCAGCTGTTGTATTTGGCCGTTGGGCAGTGTTGTATTCGTTATAATGATACTATGTTATTTTTATTTTGTGTTAACTGGGATTATTTTGAGTATGACAGTATTTTAAATTATGTTTTCTTCATCAGGCCAAAAGCGAAAAATTTTTAGCCACTTTTTAAGTGCTTCCGCCATGTTTTGCGTGTTTTGACACTATGTTGTGCACGAGGCCTGACATTTTTGGTATCAGAGCTTAAACTGGGATAAGCTCGATTTCTTGAATCACATGTGAGTCTAGCCACAGTATTTGTTCTTTGGTTTGTGCTTGACTACTTGAATTACTTGCCTGTGTGCTTACCTTTGAGTGTCTTGTAGAGAGATGCCGCCTAGGAGAAGAGGTAGAGCTAATAGGCAAGCGGTGATTGATTCGAGGACTCCAGTTAGTGCTGATAGAGAGGATGCCTCCCAACCGAGTGTTCCTTTGGGATTTAGTGAGAGTCAGTCTTCAGCCTTTCTCGCTCTTGCTAATGTTGTCATCAGAGCGGTTGACCTTATGGAAAGCCTTGCATTTGGACAGACTCGAGTGAAGCAGTCGACAGGACAAAGTGTGGATCCTGTGCCATCTGGAACATCGTCATCCCAGCCTTCAGTGGCACCACAGTCTTTGAGTCGACATAGTTTTAGACCAAGAGGAAGGCATTTTAAGGGATCCAGTTCGAGTTCTTCGAATTCTGGCGGTTCTAGTGGAGTGAGGCCGAATTTGTCATACTGTCGTCAGTGTGGGGGTAAGCATCGACCTTCTCAATGCGTTGGAGTGTGAGGCGCTTGCAACAATTGTGGTCAGGTTGGGCACGTTGCTAGAGTGTGTCCTACTTTGGGACAGCAGGCTTCGATTAGGAGTTCTTCGAGGCAATTTTGTCGACCTTTTCAGTCCCAGCGCTCAGGATTTCAGTCTTCAGAGGCTTATGGTGTTAGAGAGCTTTCTCTGTCTGAGCAATCGGGACTTCAGCCTACTCAGGTGGATGTGGCAAATGGGGAGCGAGATGATGTCTTGACCGGAGGAGATTGTGCAGGTAGTTGTTCCTTGCTTGTTAACTCTGTGTGAGTTTAGTTGACACGTGGACATCGCGCTCACTTACGATTGTCGACCTTTTCAGTCCCAGCGCTCAGGATTTCAGTCTTCAGAGGCTTATGGTGTTAGAGAGCTTTCTCTGTCTGAGCAATCGGGACTTCAGCCTACTCAGGTGGATGTGGCAAATGGGGAGCGAGATGATGTCTTGACCGGAGGAGATTGTGCAGGTAGTTGTTCCTTG
>KV017202.1:109002-125395 GCA_001598015.1 Dorcoceras hygrometricum
GCGCAGGTCTTGATTTTGCTGAACATGTTTTTGTCTTTGTCCAGCGTCTTGTAAAGAATGTCCCTGGCCACGTTGTCCAGATTAGCTTTCTTCTTGTCATCATTTGTATACTCGTGTCTAGCTTTTTCAAGGAACTGAGCCTCGCCATTTGATACAGAGAAAGCAAGATTTGGCTTCATAATCTTTAAAGGCCCGTCAGTGATAACGTTCCACATCTCATCATCCATCGCAGCAAGATGCGCCTGCATGCGAATCTTCCAATCGTCATATCCGTCTCTGGAAAACAAAGGAATCTTATGTTGTGAGGTAGACATATTAAATGATGAAAAATGCAAAGATAATTGTTCAATAACTGAGATTTCCCGCTCTGATACCACTTGATGGTCCCGGAAATAGGATCACTAAGCAAATAGGAGTTCAGAAGGGGGGGGTTGAATGAACTCCTTCGATTTTTCTATTTCAAAGTTCTTTTAAAATGTTTGGATCTCAGTTTTATGCAAACTTCTCAGCCAACAAAATATGTGCGGAAATAGGCCGATTGGTTTGTGAACAATGAGCAATGCGTAAACACAAAATAAATGCGTAAATAAGAGATTGAGTCGAGATTTTGTTTCTGGAAGTTCGGATATCAATATCCTACGTCTCCCCTTTTTCCTCCTCGGAAGGTAGCACTAAAAGACTTTGATGCGTGTAGCCTTTCTACAAACACCCGCTCCCGTAACCCGCAGCTACGAGAACTCCTAGCGCTTTACAAACTTGACGCAGACTTTGCTGCTGGTTTACAATGTTTTGAACGTTTTACGAACTTCTTAAAAGACAGTTCGTTTACAGACTCTATCAAATATATAAATGAGAACACGAATCAAGAGACTGTAAATATCTTCTGGTATCAACAATGAACAACCAGAAGATTGACTCGAATGTTTTTCTAATGAAGATCAAATGTAAAGTTCTTCGAGTCTTGAGCTTTTTGAAATATCAACGAAGTGAAAGCTCTGTTTCAATTTTGGCAGCGTTACAGCAAAGATAGAATAGCGAAGTTTTTTTCTTCAATCACCGCTGCTGATATTTATAGTCTTCGATTGCAACAGTAACATTAACTCTCCAAAGGAAATAAATCCCGTTTGAATTACTGCCAAAATAGCACACCGTAATCTCTGCTCCACTGCAAGGTCAAACGCTCATCCACAGAGACAATTTGTCTTCTTTCCATTTCTGTGCAAGCATAGGGAAAACGGCCACTGTACACTGTACTATTCACCCAAAATAGTACCTAACTTGTTTCCTTCATTCCAGGCAACTGTACGATCCAACAAATCTTTTCCTTAAGAGCAAACGATCGTATTTCAAATACTTTGAGCTTGCGCCTGAAATTACTTTGGAAATCAGCACTTACATCCATCATCGTTGTCAAAAGCTTAGACTGGAAAAACGCTTGGAAGAATTCATCTGCTGATATGCATACGCGTTTTTCCATCTGCTGATTCCTTTAGCAATAAAACGATGTCGTGTCAATTTAATCAAGTGACGTCGTTTTGCTATCTTTGAAAAGCATCTGCTGATTAGCACCAAGTAGTTCATCTGCTGGTTTGTCAAAAGAACGCTTCTGCTGAAACAAACAAAACGCTGACGTTCCAACTTGACCAAACGCTGTCGTATCGCAATCTCCAACAAATAGACTTAACTAATCTGCTGAAATTTTCAACAAAGAATCTGCTGATCACTTCATCTGATGATACGAAACTGAGCACTCCAACGACGTCGTTCCATTTTATCAAAACGCTGTCGTTTAGCAGTCCTTAGCAAAACACGCTGAAACACAAAACTGTACTCGCTGGTCGAGACAACAACATCTGCTGATTGCTCTTGAAGAATCTATCTGCTGAACTACTCAAACTGTCCAACTGCTGATCTCATACCATCTGCTGAAATCTCACGAAAGCTCCAACTACTGACTTTGCTACTGTAGAAAGATATACTCCTGCGACAACCGATTGTCCAAATAGCATCTTGTCTTATTTTTGTTATCACCAAAACTTATAAATATTGTTCACTCAAACTGTCCAACTGCTGATCTCATACCATCTGCTGAAATCTCACGAAAGCTCCAACTACTGACTTTGCTACTGTAGAAAGATATACTCCTGCGACTAACCGATTGTCCAAATAGCATCTTGTCTTATTTTTGTTATCACCTAAAACTTATAAATATTGTTCTAACATCATCTTCCTATTTTTCTTCCCTCTGTTTTTGCACTGTACTTCAATTGATCTATCAAAAATCACCGTCTTCAATAAATCTCCTTATATAAATAGCTCCTCTCCAAATATGGCCGTTAGACAGTAAATTCAAATCTATTCTGCGCTTGTCAAGGCCAAATCGTCGTCTTCCCAAATGTGTGCAACCATCCTCTGTATATTGTACTATTTCCCAGAATAGTACAAATCTTGTCCCCTTGATTTAAGGCATTTGCACCACTCAATCTCAGCCATTGATTCTTTCCATTTTGCTTATATGTTCCAGCAGCTGATCTATACCAACAGCTGATTATTCCATCAGCTGATTAAGCTCAGCAGTTGACTACTGATTAGTCAACTGCATCGCTTCTTGTTTTCAACTACTGATCAACAACTGAATGCTTTCAACGGCTGATTGATCTGTTCTTTTCGCTACGTATGGTTTTTCTTTAGCGCAACGTCTGCTTCAAACTCTTCTTTGCGCTACAGCTGATTTAAACATCTTTGTCTTCGAGCAACTACTGAAGCATCTTCTGTCAACGACTGAATGACTGTAGCTCACTGCTGATCATACTGTAGCTTGCGCCTGGATGAATGATCCACTGTAGCTTGCATCTGGATCACTGTAGCTTGCGTCTGGATTCATCTTTTCTTCGCGCTATGTCTGATTCACTGTTAAGAGTTAAACGACGTCGCTCCATCTCTTGCGCTTCTCTTATCAACTGCAGATTGTGATGACATCACTGCTGATGTCATCATCGCTGATCCATCTTGTTGTCTGCTAATAAAGCTGACGTCATCATCCCCTTAGCGCTCCAGCTGGTTCAAATCATTCCAGCTGGTTCATTACATTCCAGCTGTTTCAACATATCTCTCCAGCTGGTCCATCTTCTCCTTAGCGTTCCAGCTGGTCCTTATACACCTAAGTGCTCCAGCTGGTTCAGACTCTTTTAGCGATTATCACAGCTGCTGGTCTAACTTGTCCTCCGCCTAATTACGAACAACTGATTCAACTTTGGACGTCTCCATTGCTAATCCAGCTGTCATCTAAGTGATTAACCAAACCAGCTGTGAACTTTCCAACAGACATCTTCTAATTCTGTTTTTCACAAGCTGTCAAGCATCTGCACACTCCGTAGATTTGTTAGAAACACAATAACAGGTTTTGTGTAATTCAGAACTTAATCTGGATCTGTTTACACAGATCCATCAATATCTCCCTTTTTATTTACACAAAACCTCAAATAACAGATTCATGATCTAACAATTCTCTCCCTTTTGTGGGAATCAAAAAGGAATCGAAAACTGATTTTCCCGACAAATTTTAAATAAAGCTCTCCCTACACTGCCACAACAAAAACAACGTGACAGCAGGAATTTTACAGATTTTGAAAATCAAAACAGTTTTTGGGAACAACCGTATGCAACAATATACTATGATTTTGAAAAAGGATCAAACAAAAACCTGAAACTTATGCATAAATAGATAGCTCAAATTAATAAGACAAAGACGTCACTCTCCCTGTCTTTTATAACATACGCAAAGCATCAGCAGCTGAAATAATTTCCGCATACCATCAGAGCACTTTAAAACATTTTAAAGCATTTTAAAACATATAGCTCAAGCGTTTTAAAATAGATGCTCGTTCAAGAACAACCTGCTCTGATACCACTTGTTAGGACCGAAAATAGGAAATTAATGCAAGCAAGCGCTTCTAATGATAATTAAAAATTTTGCGCTGCTAAAAAAGAGGTGCAATACCTCGGGTTCTTGAACATAAAACAGAGCACCGGAGACAAATCTGGTATGTAATAAAAACATGCGGAAAACACCATAACTGAATCCTAATTTTAAAACAACTAACGCAAACAGATTCTGTTTAAACATGTTAAAGATGCGTGACTAACAGTCCATGAAATCTGTTTGTTAAGCGTGTGTGATAGTTGAAATGCGATGCTAAATTAAATATGCGTATGCGGAGTACTGTAAATAAATAAAAGAGTACAATACACTGATATTTGTTTCTGGATGTTCGGAGCTCAATCTCCTACATCTCCCCTTCTTCCGTCTTCAGGAAGGTTCCATTAGAAGATGAGTCACCGAGCCTCGCTCCAGGTGAACTCATATCCGTTACACCAACCCTCGGCTGTCACTCACTTGTTTTACGCCTATGAGAGAAAGGCTACAGACACAGAGTTTAACGTCTTCGTGCTTGGACGGGATCTGATTTTTGTTTGTGATTCACTCGCTAATCAATTTTGCACATCTCTCAAAATATGCGAGTGAATCTGTGTGTGTGAGATTTTACAGTGTATCACTCAACTCTCAAATGAATAAATCTCACACACTGGGAAAATTCTTCTACAAAAGCTGATGAAGACTCAGCAATCGACACTGCAATAAGATCCTCTCTAAATGATGGTCGACTTCTTCATCTTCCTATTTTTCTTCCCTCTGTTTTTGCACTGTACTTCAATTGATCTATCAAAAATCACCGTCTTCAACAAATCTCCTTGTATAAATATCTCATCTCCGAATATGGCCGTTAGACAGTATATTCAAATCTCTTCTGCGTTTGTCAAGGCCAAATCGTCGTCTTCCCAAATGTGTGCAACCATCCTCTGTATATTGTACTATTTCCCAGAATAGTACAAATCTTGTCCCCTTGATTTAAGGCATTTGCACGACTCAATCTCAGCCATTGATTCTTTCCATTTTGCTTATATGTTCCAGCAGCTGATCTATACCAACAGCTGATTATTCCATCAGCTGATTAATCTCAGCAGTTGACTACTGATTAGTCAACTGCTTCGCTTCTTGTTTTCAACTACTGATAAACAAATGAATGCTTTCAACGGCTGATTGATCTGTTCTTTTCGCTACGTATGTTTTTTCTTTAGCGCAACGTCTGCTTCAAACTCTTCTTTGCGCTACAGCTGATTTAAACATCTTTGTCTTCGAGCAACTACTGAAGCATCTTCTGTCAACGACTGAATGACTGTAGCTCACTGCTGATCATACTGTAGCTTGCGCCTGGATGAATGATCCACTGTAGCTTGCGTCTGGATCACTGTAGCTTGCGTCTGGATTCATCTTTTATTCACGCTACGTCTGATTCACTGTTAAGATTTAAACGACGTCGCTCCATCTCTTGCGCTTCTCTTATCAACTGCTGATTGTGATGACATCACTGCTGATGTCATCATCGCTGATCCATCTTGTTGTCAGCTGATAAAGCTGACGTCATCATCCCCTTAGCGCTCCAGCTGGTTCAAATCGTTCCAACTGGTTCATTACATTCCAGCTGGTTCAACATATCTCTCCAGCTGGTCCATCTTCTCCTTAGCGTTCCAGCTGGTCCTTATACACCTAAGTGCTCCAGCTGGTTCAGACTCTTTTAGCGATTATCACAGCTGCTGGTCTAACTTGGCCTCCACCTAATTACGAACAACTGACTCAACTTTGGACGTCTCCATTGCTAATCTAGCTTCCGTCGAAGTGATAAACCAAACCAGCTGTGAACTTTCCAACAGACATCTTCTAATTCTGTTTTTCACAATCTGTCAAGCATCTGCACACTCCGTATATTTGTTAGAAACACAATAACAGGTTTTGTGTAATTCAAAACTTAATCTGGATCTGTTTACACAGATCCATCATACCCCTCCTGATCCACTGCCACCAGATCTCACAGAACCAGAGGAACTCGAATTCGACTTCTTCTTAAACTGCTTCCCACGATGCCTGAACCTCTGACGATTCTATTGCCGCGAAGTCTGAGGAGACTGGGAAGTATGCGTACCTTCAGGCGTAGGGTGGTAGCCTCGTCCAACTGTCATCGGAACCTACGTCGGCGCATCCAACAAACTCTCCTCAATATCAACTGCTCGATTCACAGCCTCAGCATACGTCGATGGTGCACCAGCTAACACCAACTGAAACAATTTCGGCCTCAATCCCTTAATAAACTTGTTCCTCTTCGTTCGCTTCTGGCTAGCAACATGGGGGACATAAGCCAGAAGAGAAGAAAACTGTCTGGCATACTCAGCAACCTTCAAATTTCCTTGCTTCAGGTTGTCGAACTCCCTCTCACGGTTATTGAAGTACGACTCCGGGGTATACTCCTGTCGAAACGCTGCACAGAAGCTCTCCCAAGAAACCAAGACTCCGGTCTCCCTCATCACTCTAGAAGTACCCTTCCACCATCATTGAGCATGCTCTCGCAGCTGCAAAACGGCCAACTTCAATCTCCGCTCGGCGGTGTACTCCAAAGTATCGAACAAGTCCTCCATGTGCTCCAACCATCCTTCAGCCGAAAGACCACCCTCGACGCCAGTGAACGTAGGGGGATTTGTTCTCTGGAACCTAGCCAACACTAGCTCCATCTCACCTATCTGCCTCGTCACATCCTCCACCTCTGCCTGTCTCTCTCTTCGACGCAAAGGTATCTCCTGCTGAACATCCTCGTCGCTCTACGTGGCCCTAGACTCCTCAGCGGTACGTCTAGCAGTCCTACCTCTACCTCTCCTCGGTGGCATCTAATCAAATCTCAAGGTAATACTAACAGCAGGTAATCACAGAGACAGATATCATATCACACAAGTCACAGAGTCAAGCAAGAAATCAAATCAAAACTCCGTGCCTAGACTCGAGTGTGATCAAAAGAAAACGAGCTTATCCCAGTTTAAGCTCTGATACCAAAAATTTCAGGCCCCTTGCTAATCAACAAAGATTAATAGCACATTAAGCACATACACACGGAAGCATAAAAATAGGGCTTAAAAATTTTCGAAGTATTGGGCCTGAACCATAAAAATCATCATTCAAAATATTCATACTAAAAATAGGATTTACTCAAAATCCAACAACAGAGAGGTAATTGAATAACTAAAACAAAAGATCCCCAAATACATAGAAACTCAGAGCATCCCCTGGTTCGATACATATAATAATACACTGGGACTCAACCAAATGGGGATCTACTAGCTGCAGCTCCACTCTGCCCAGCCAGATTACCTGCGGCTCCTGCAATGGGTATCACAGACCCAAGAACACAAAAGCAGGAAAAGAGATACGAGGTCAAACCTCAGTACGAAGAGAACTAAGACAACAGCAAATCATAAACATGCAGTATATCAAAACATGAATGCATGAGGGCTGTCACAGAATCGGTCATCTAGGCCAACTAGTCAGCTGGAAAAATCAAAGGCGAGCCTCTATACCATGCACAACCAATCAGCTGGGGAAATCATCGGTCCGTGATATTCAGGGCTGGCCACTCAATTACCCATCACAGCTCGGTGGTATTCAGACACGACGAGTCAGTCGATCACCACTCCGATGATAGCGTTGGACCTTTCAGGCATGACACATCTGTCTGCTGATCACAACGTGGCTCTTTCTCGGTTCTCAATCAATCATCAGGCTTAATATGTTGCATGTATGCCATGAAATTCAAATATGATTTCAACATGCACAAATTACGTAAAACAGAGCATATAATTCAAGTAATGAGCCAAACCTGTTTCACGTAAAACACAGAATACACAAAAAATACCATTCATGCTCCAAAAAACTACACGCTTATGTCAAAGCTGTAATCAGAAGCTCAATTCGTACCTCAAACCTCAGATTCTACCTCAACAGATCTCACCAGGTCACGGCAACCTCAGGCTGCTCAAGTCTGCTTCCTCGCCGGTCTCAACAAATTCAAGTAATGAGCCAAACCTGTTTCACGTAAAACACAGAATACACAAAAAAATACCATTCATGCTCCAAAAAACTACACGCTTATGTCAAAGCTGTAATCAGAAGCTCAATTCGTACCTCAAACCTCAGATTCTACCTCAACAGATCTCACCAGGTCACGGCAACCTCAGGCTGCTCAAGTCTGCTTCCTCGCCGGTCTCAACAAACATAGCAGGAACTGCCTGGGAGCTCAAATCTGTCAAGACATCTCATAACTTAGCTCAAATCTGAACTTCTACACCTTACTGCATACGGTCAGAACTCATATCTGGTTCTACCGATCAATGCAGGTTCTAACAACGAGAACTAAGCTCAAAACAGTAAGGAACACTTACCCAGAAGCTCAGAGGAACTGGAGAACACTCTGCTCAACTATCGCGAAAACCTTCAAACACACAGATTCTTCGCGTTTCTCCCACACGTCAATCTACAACGCTAGACTGGTATCAATCGAAAGAGCTAAGCAAGACGAGCTCAACGCCACCATTCTTGCTCCGAACAACGGCGGAAATCGATGGAAATCTAACGGAGAAATGTTCGAATGAACAGTAGCTATCGAGGATTTTAGGGAAAGAGATAGGAAATATCGGGTTCGAAAATACACTAAGTGTCGATCAACACTTACATTTAAATCTCCAGTCAAAGCTACAACAGAAGTCAATTAACCGAAAAGTTCAGATCTCATCGACAATTCAGATCTCATTGCTAAGGCAGAAGTCTCTCAAATCTGGCCTCAGCTATCACCCATGTCTGCCAAAGCTAACTCAGATCTGATCTCCAAACAAACATGCGTTCTAACCAAAACGACGTCGCTCTTACTTATCAAAATGACGTAGCATTGGAGTCACGCTCTCACAACAGACCCCGCTAGAGCTCCTCAGATCTCTCATTAGACTAGTGCTAACACCACATGTCAACCCAGAAACGTTGACTAACACGTGGCACTTCTGCGCCAACTCTCACATCTGCGTTCGCTTGCTACACAACATCATTGACCAACGTTGACATCTGATCACACCACTAAACAGATCTTACTCACTAGCACCAAATATGAAAACACGATACGACATCGCATTACTTCCCGCAACGCCATATCTGACTAGCACCCACAACGACAGCCTTTCACCTCCTACTCGCGGCAATTCACGCAAACACACAAGGACACATCTGAACATCCAGATTCTGCTCAAATATGCAAACCCGATAGAAATCAGCAAATCAAAGCTGAACAGCTATATGCCAAATCTGAAATCACCAACCAGATTTGACAAAATTCTCAAGTCTAAAATTCGGTAATCACATCTCCCGTGATCAATTCTTACCAAATCTGAATTAACAAGTAAATCATTAATTGCCGAATCTCAATCCTCACAGTCTTTGATGAGACAAGCTTCAAATCCAACTCAGCTGCGAGCCTAATGACTTGTGCTCACGTCTGGAATCAACTTGCTTAGAAGAATCCAACGATGACGAGCCACAACCAAGACATTCAGCCGAGATACAGCCAGCGCTGGACACACCTCACGACAACTCTCAAGATCTGACAGGTAACCCAGTGGTCGTTGATTTAACTAACATTGACCAGGTACAGGAACAGATCCTATCAAGTGTGCCAGTTGCTGGAGCTGAAGCGACCAATTCTCAAGATATTGTACAACCAGATCCTGTAATACAACAAGTGACATCTGATGCACAAGATGCGAGCACTACTCATCACTTTATCTCGGATTCAAATCTGGAACAACAATCACCTCAACTGGAATCTGATGCACCAGCAGACAACGCAAATCATCAATTGACTTCAGATAATCCAGATGCGACCATCCAGTCCGGCATCCAAGCAGAACAAGGAGCAAAACCAATCGGATCTGATCTCCGGTGGAATAAAAATCATCCACCCGAGTAGGTCATAGGTAACACTAACTCTCCTGTTCGTACACGAGACCAGCTAGATAGATGCAATGCAGGAAGACTTAACCAGTTTAAAAGAAATAATGTATGGAAACTTGTACCTAGACCTTCTAATCATTCAGTAATAGGAACTAAATGGGTCTTTATAAATAAACTGAATGAGATGGAATAGTAACAATAAATTAAGCTAGACTAGTTGCTCAAGGTTTTAGACAAATGGAAGGCATAGATTTTGATGAAACTTTTGCACCTGTAGCTAGACTAGAAGCCATTTGCATGTTCTTAGCATATGCTGCATACAAAGACTTCAAAGTCTTTCAAATGGATGTTAAGAGTGAATTTCTTGATGGCATCCTAACTGAGGAAGTGTAGGTTGCACAACCTCCTGGCTTCGTCAATCATACATATCCAAATCCCGTTTACAAATTGGATAAAGCTCTATATGGGTTGAAGCAAGCATCCATAGCTTGGTATGATACACTCTCTAAGTTTCTTATTGAGCATGACTTTACAATAGGCACTGTTGATAAGACACTATTTAAATTTGTCAAATCTGATCATGTCTTGTTAGTACAGATTTACGCAGGCGATATTATATTTGGGTCAACTAACCCCAAACTATGCCAGAAATTTTCCAAGTTGATGCAGGACAAATTTGAGATGAGCATGATGGGAGAGCTGACGTTCTTTCTAGGACTTCAAGTTAGACAGCTTGACAATGGAATATTCATTAATCAAGCAAAATACACGAAATAACTGCTGAAGAAATTTGGCATGGATAATTGTTCAGCAGCAGCAACCCCAATGAGCTCATCAATCAAATTGGACAAAGAAGAAGCTGGATCTGCCATAGAGGTATCTTTGTATCGCGGTATTATAGGCTCCCTGATTTACCTAACTGCTAGCAGACCAGACATCATGTTTGCTGTCTGTATGTGGCTAGATTCCAAGAGGAGCCAAAGCAATCACATTACATAGCTGTAAATCAGATTTTAAAATATTTGAAGGGAACTTCCAATGTGGGTCTTTGGTATCCCAAAGACTCAAGCTTTCAACTAATCGGTTATAGTGATGCAGACTACGCAGGATGTAGAATTGATCGACGAAACACCAGTGGAACTTGTCAATTCTTGGGAGATCGGTTGATTTCCTGGTTCAGTAAGAAGCAGACCTATATTGCAACATCCACAGCTGAAGTGGAGTACTTGGCAGCTGGAAGCTGCTGTTCTCAGATTCTATGGATTCAACACCAGCTGAAGGACTATGGCATTGATGCTTCTGAAGCACCTATTCTCTGTGACAACACCAGTGCCATCACAATCACTCAAAATCCAGTGCTGCATTCCAGAACAAAGCACATCACATCAGACATCACTTCATAAGGGACCATGTGCTCAAGAAAGACGTCCGACTAGAGTATGTGTCGACTGACTAGCAAGTTAATATTTCAAACTTGGGAGAACCTTAGTCTTAGGGGGAAAAACGGATCTGAATTATTAAGCGCTGAGTCAGCTGAATATGTGGTATATGGATACACTCAGTGTCATATATACACAGTTGATGCTTATCTGTGATCAGATCCTGTACTCCCCTACTGATACATCAAAACAGATCCTAAGGTTGTGACGTTTTTAATTTTTGGCGCTCATTTTGTTTTTACCGTTTTACCCTTGTGGTTAATTTTAGAAAATCATTTCAAAATATTTTCCAAATATTGATCGCGCCATCAGATGATGACACGTGTTGTCATCATGCAAAACGTCACATCCACATCTTCTCTTTCTTTTATCGTTTCGTATTCCTCGACTATATTATGGCTTTTCCATTGTACTATAACACTTACCTTGCGCAAATTATTCTCTCGCATACTTGTGCCCTAGAATTTTCGTGTTCTCCTTCTGCAGGTATCCTTTCCGGCATATTCTTCTCAAATCAACATACGTAAATGGCATCTTCTCTAATCAGCAACACCATTCAAGTTTACTTTGACTATGTCCTAGAAATGGACAACGAGGGTATGGTTGTGATGTTTGAAGCCCTTATTTCATCTGGTCTTAGTGGATTTTTGGGATGCTCGTCGGCCATATTCGAAACTGCTCTGGTGGAGTTCTTCCAAAATGCGTCCGTCAGGGATGGTGTGGTTGTGAGTACGATACAAGGAAAACCAGTGGCTATTTCGGAAGAACTGTTTGCTAGCACCTTCGAGTTGCCATTGTAGGGTTTGAGTGATTTACATGAGGTATCATAGGATCTAATTCTTTAAGCACGGCGTGCCTTCTTGTACGATGGTAAACTGGTCAGTACAACCTATAAGAAGAGGGAATTGGTGTTTGAGTTTTGATTGCTAAATGATATTTTGACGCTAATGGCAGGGTCTTTCGATGTTGTGACCCATGAGAGGTTCTTGATGATCACTGCTATTTATGGGGGCGTTCCTGTCAACTGGAGTAAAATTCTGTTCAAAGTGCTCAAGGACATGGTAACTCCGGGTTCAAAGCAAGCCCGAGGTTTTGCAGTTCAAATTTGCATCGTTCTGAAGGGTGCTCCAGATCTAGAGTTGGGAGAATCGAAGGAGTTCCCTCCTCTAAAGATTATTACAGCAAAGACTATTGGCAAGTATATTGCCATAAAGAAGAACGTTGTTGTTTAGGATGTGGAGGATGAGCCAGTGATGGAGAAGCAAGCGGAGAAAAAGAAGGTTGTGACTAAAAAGAGACATGATCCTACTGTTGAATCACCCGTTGTTAAGAAGAAGAGAATCCCATAGCTACGGATTTGACGCTGGTAACAGTAGCTCAAGAGGCTATCCCTATTCAAATGATATCGGCTGTGACCCCTCCTACTCCTAAACGCAAAGCACCGAAGAGGAGGTTGCAGCTGCCAGCAGATTCTAATGATGAAATTGTTGACAAAGAACCAGATGTGGTAGATGTTGGAGAGCAACAGATTAAAAGTCAACTGCTGATGATGTGGATAAAATTATGGAAATGGTTCTTAGCAGATGGAAACAGATATGGGCGAATCAGATATGGTTACGGAGCATACAGATATGGATACCGAGATAATACTTGCAGGCATTGAGCACTCGATTGCTGTCAATGATGAGGATGATAATCTTGATGGAGCTGAAAATGAAATTTCTAGGAAAATTAAATCTTTTACTGCACCGAAACAATTTCTTAAAGAGCCTTTGAGATCTGGAGAGGATGACGACAATTCTGGGGTTGAGCAACCAAGTAAGACAACTGATGAGGAATCAATGTCTATTGAGGATCTCTTGAAACAGATTCCGGATGATGCAATGATGCAGCTGCAAGTGCATCCAGTCGCAAGCTGAAGTACCAGTCGCAAAGATCCAGACGCAACGATGATTTCAGCAGTAGCGCAAAGACAGAAGATCAATCCAGTCGCAAGATTTTATACCAGTCGACTAGATTGCAAGGGAACGAAAAACCAGACGTTGCGTTACAAAGATTGATTCAGACGCGACGCAAAGAAGAGTGAAGTCTGGACAGTTGCGAAGAATAAGTAGAGCGACGTAATGCGTTGCGACTGGAGAACCAGCAGGTGGAAGCAATGCTGACGTAACCTTCACGATGTCGTTTGATTTAGTGAATCGTTGCGTTTTGAGTATTGCGTCTGGAACCAGTCGCGGGAGGAATTGTGTTGCGACTGGGTGACCAGCTGCTGGTAGCGATACTCGCGTGTGTAACGGCGTCGTTTAGATTAGTTGATGCGTCGTCGTTTTGTGGTATTTTGCGTAATCAGTCGACTGGTACTTGTTTGAAGATATTTATACCAGCTCTTGGTCTCATTTCATGCGAAACATGTTGTCTACTAGTGTATCGCTACGGCGTCGTTTGATTTAGTTAAGCTCCGCGTTTTGAATATTGCAACTGGGTGACCAGCTGTGGATTTGAGGAACCAGTCGAGGGAGCAACGCGACGTCGTCTGGTTAAGTTGAAACGCTGCGTTTCGAGGTTTGCGTCTAGCGCCTTGCGACTGGATAGTTGCGACTGGATTGTTGCGTCTGGTTGTTGCGACTGGTTTGTTGAAGGAAGCATGAGCGCCAGTCGTAAGATTCCTACGGTTCAAGAAGACTGGATTGGTGATCAGCAGTCGAGAGATTTGAGATGTATATATATAGAGGTGTTGATCGACACTTAGAATAATTGAGAGCCAGATATTTCTTATCTTCCTCCCCAAACCCTCGTCGAGCTACTGTTCACCGTGAATTTCCATCGCATCCAGCCTCTGTTTTTGACGAGCTTGGTGGCGCTGGATTCCCCTTGCTTAGCTCTTGCGTTTGCTACCCATTTTTAACCCTGAATCAGTGCTGGAGGAGGACCGCGAAGTGCCTTGTGTCTTCGTGTCGTGAGATTTGTGAACCTTCTGCTAGCGTGAACGTTTGGATTTCAGATTCCAAGAAGTTCCTACTACGTGAATTGAACCAGGAGAAATCTGTTAGGTAATTTGGTGAAGAAAGGTACGAGTTGAGCAGCACTTACAGCTTGAGCGTGAACATGTCTGAATCGATGTTGTGAGATGTGTTGTGTTGCTATTTTGTGTTTACGTGGACAACTGTTGAATTGATTGAACTTGATGTTCTGTTTTCACGTATTATGATTTGTATGCATTGAGCATTGATATTGTTTGGCATACATGCATACATATTGGGCCTTGACAGATTTGATTGATGACCCAAGCCACGTTGGAGCTGATCAACAGATGTGTCGTGCACCAGTCCAATGCTATCATCGGAGCGATGACTACTGGATATGAGTGTCTACCACCGAGCTGTGATGGGATGACGGGCCCCGATGATCACGGACCGATGATTTCCCGGTTGATAGACCGTGGTACTGAGGCTACTTGCTATGTTTTGCCGGTTGATAGACTGGCCTAGTTGACCGATTTTCCTTTGATAGCCACATGCATTTCATAGCATTGATTGTTAGCATGTTGCATGCATAGCTGTTTGATAGCTCTTCGTACTGAGGCTTGACCTCGTACTTGTTTCCTGCTTTTGTTTTGTTTGGGTCTGTGTTGCCCATTTGCAGGAAATACAGGTAACCAAGCTGGGCAGAGTGGAAGTTCAGCTGGTAGATCCCCGCATCCTTGAGTCCCAGTTATATATATATGTATGATAAGGAGGTAGGAGAAATAGACGTTCTGAGGAGGAGTCTAGAGCGGGTAGTGATGATGACGCCCAGGTTGAGGACGTCACTAGGCAGATAGGTGGTATGGAGTTAGTCTTAGCCCGATTCCAGCGGACGAACCCACCGACGTTGGCCGGTACTGAGGGTGGCGCTAGGGCTGAGGCGTGGCTTGTGCAGATGGAGGAGCTGTTTGATACCTTGGAGTATGCTCCAGAAAAGAGACTGAAATTGGTAGTGCTGCAGCTGCGAGATGATGCTCAGCGCTGGTGGAGGAGTACTTCGAGGATGCTTCGAGATAGTGGGACGATGCTCACTTGGGATGTTTTCTGCGAGGCTTTTCGACGCGAATACACCCCAGAGTCCTACTTCGCTAGCCGGGAGCGTGAGTTTGATAATTTGAAGCAGGGTGATATGCGTGTGGCCGAGTATGCGAGGCGGTTTTCTGCGCTTCTAGTGTACATGCCAGCTGTGGCGAACCAAGAGCGAACGAAGAGGAACAAGTTCTTGAAGGGCTTGAGACCTGACCTTTACCGAATGGTGTTGTCTGGGTCCCCGGCGACTTTCATGAAAGCTGTGAACAATGCGGTTGATATTGAGGAGAGTTTGATGGATCCCGAGGCTCCAGTGCATCAGACGACCGCGCGTGCTTCTCAGCCAGCTCAGGCGGTGTCGCAGTCGTATCAATCTCCTCAGGTGTCACAGCAGTCGAGTCGCCAGCAGTTCCGACCTCGAGGGAAGCAATTCAAGAAGAAGGGCCATTCGAGTTCCTCTGGTTCCATGAGCTCTGGTTCTGGCAGTGGTTCAGGTAGTGGTTCTGGCGGTGGATTTTGTAGCCAGTGCGGAGGGAGACACGAGACTTCGCAGTGTCATGGAGTTAGAGGACTCTGCCATCTTTGTGGTCAGCCGGGACATTTGCTAGAGCGTGTCCTTCGATTGGAGGGCGATCTACTGGTCAGTCGCAGCAGGGTTCCGCTAGTGGTTCTTCTCAGCGACAGCAGCCTTTTGCGCCATCCCAGCGATCTGGTTTTCAGCCTCGTGAGCCGTCTCGTTTTGGAGGACCTTCCCGACCCCCGTTTCAGATTCCCCAGCAGGCGCAGGCGAACGCCTTGACGATGGATCAGGCTGAGGAGACGCCGGGAATGGTGATTAGAGGTACATGCTCTATTTATGATTATCCTACGAGAGTCTTGTTTGACACTGGTGCATCACACTCGTTTATATCTGAGATGTTTGTGTTTGAGCGTGGGTTGAGTTCTTCCCCATTGTGTGATGTTGTTTCTGTGTCTACTCCTGCTGGTGTGAATTTGTGGTCTCGAGAGGTAGTTGTAGATTGCCT
>KV017202.1:127773-149430 GCA_001598015.1 Dorcoceras hygrometricum
GATTGTTGCGTCTGGTTGTTGCGTCTGGTTGTTGCGACTGGTTTGTTGAAGGAAGCATGAGTGCCAGTCGTAAGATTCCTACGGTTCATGACGACTGGATTGGTGATCAGCAGTCGAGAGATTTGAGATGTATATATATAGAGGTGTTGATCGACACTTAGAATAATTGAGAGCCAGATATTTCTTATCTTCCTCCCCAAACCCTCGTCGAGCTACTGTTCATCGTGAATTTCCATCGTCGATTTCCATCGCATCCAGCCTCTGTTTTTGACGAGCTTGGTGTCGCTGGATTCCCCTTGCTTAGCTCTTGCGTTTGCTACCCATTTTGAACCCTGAATCAGTGCTGGAGGAGGACCGCGAAGTGCCTTGTGTCTTCGTGTCATGAGATTTGTGAACCTTCTGCTAGCGTGAACGTTTGGATTTCAGATTACAGGAAGTTCCTACTGCGTGAATTGAACCAGGAGAAATCTGTTAGGTAATTTGGAGAAGAAAGGTACGAGTTGAGCAGCACTTACAGCTTGAGCGTGAACATGTCTGAATCGATGTTGTGAGATGTGTTGTGTTGCTATTTTGTGTTTACGTGGACAGCTGTTGAATTGATTGAACTTGATATTCTGTTTTCACGTATTATGATTTGTATTCATTGAGCATTGATATTGTTTGGCATACATGCATACATATTGGGCCTTGACAGATTTGATTGATGACCCAAGCCACGTTGGAGCTGATCAACAGATGTGTCGTGCACCAGTCCAACGCTATCATCGGAGCGATGACTACTGGATATGAGTGTCTACCACCGAGCTGTGATGGGCTGACGGGCCCCGATGATCACGGACCGATGATTTCTCGGTTGATATACCGTGGTATTGAGGCTACTTGCTATGTTTTGCCGGTTGATAGACTGGCCTAGTTGACCGATTTTTCCTTTGACAGCCACATGCATTTCATAGCATTGATTGTTAGCATGTTGCATGCATAGCTGTTTGATAGCTCTTCGTACTGAGGCTTGACCTCGTACTTGTTTCCTGATTTTGTTTTGTTTGGGTCTGTGTTACCCACTTTCAGGAAATACAGGTAACCAAGCTGGGCAGAGTGGAAGTTCAGCTGGTAGATCCCCGCATCCTTGAGTCCCAGTTATATATATATATGTGTGATATGTATTGAGCCGGGGGATGCCCCGTGTTATCATGTATTGGGGATCTGTATTTGATTGATATTATGTTGTTGCCTGTTGCATATGAGTTTGAGTTAACTCATATTTTGAGTATTGAATATTTTGAATGTATGATTTGAAGTTCAGGCCCATTGTATTTCGAAAAATTTTTAAGCCCTGATTTTAAGCTTCCGTGTTTATGCGCTTATTATGTGTTGATTGTTAGTAATTAGCACGGGGTCTGACACCTTCAGGGGCATCCGGCCTGTGAAATATTCTCACTAATCTGCATCTATATTGATTTTCTAGTACAGTTGCGAGAGCAAGTGATAGAGGACGTTACTAAATTTTTTAATTCCTTCAGTCTTCGCAGACTCGTAGTTTGGGGTCCACTGAGGATATTGTCGCTAAATAAGAGCGAGTCCTCGGCTGGGCAGAGACAGATTCAGTTTTGATATCTCTTCAGAGGTGGGTGTTCATCATTGCCAAGTATAGGGAGTTGCTACTCCGGAAGTTTATAGAAGCCAGAAGGCATAATTTTATATCTGGTACACCCACTACAGCTATTGACCTCAAAGTCCTAAAGCTACTGACTGCTGCACATCAATTTTCTTTAAAATTTCTGTTGAGACAAATGAAGGAGCATAAGCTGGAGTGGACACGGCCATCCAGTTCATACCTGTTTGAAGGCGACAATATTGATAGAGGTTTCTTTATTCCCAGAAACCATAAAAATACTTTCTCTACATGCTGGATTCGAGCGATGATTTTGGTGGATGGGTCGTGGCTGATCATAGAAGGGGTATACTATTGGAGACCGATAACGAGGCCAGTTGACTCTCGCACATGGGAGCTGTTTCCTCAAAGGCCATACATTGATGACCTTGCCCCTCTGTGCGCTTTTATTGAACCCGTCCAAGACCTTGATTCTAGGTCACCTTTTTCCAGGGTTGTTCGTGATCTTTGGGCTGAGGTTTGCGTAGCCGTTGTACAGTTTTCTCTACTTGGAGGTTTGCATCCTGTTGGCACAGTTAATTATTGTAGAGACATCGTCGGTCCCAATGTCGATATTGAGGAAATCCTGACAGGCTTTCGTAGGTTTTTCAGATTGGTATAAATACCAACAGTTTTGTTAACCTTTTGGATGATTTTGTTGTACAACCAGTGATTCAAGTTCTGCCAGAGGTCGAGTCAGTCTCTTCTGATGGTTCGACAGTGTACCGTTCTCCTTCTCCGATATCTAAACCATCAATTTCCTCTCAAAGAGCAGATCCTACAGCATCAGTTGTACAGACAGATACAACGTTAGTTGCTACAGAACCCGGTGTACAGATACGACCATAGATCCTGCTATACAGTTGACAGAAAATCAAAATCCAGATACTATAGGATCTTGTATCCTCTCCCAACGACATCCGGATACAGTTTTTAACTCACCACTTACGAGCACCTTTTCTGATTCTCACTTTCGCTTCACTGCTGATGATATTTCTCAAGGTGATAACCAGATCCTATTGCCCGCACCAAATCTTATATAATCCTTCGCTCAGCTACACAGATCAATTAATCACATGCAATTTGAGAAAATACGGCAAAAGGATGAGGGGGAACATCTCAAGGATATGATTTTGATGGAAATTCGGAGCCTTGAGAAGAAGCTTACTGAGATGTTGGAGCAGTAGGACAGCTTCTATAGAGGGATGTTTAAAAATGTACGCCAGGAAGTTCAGATTCAGAAGACCGCTCTGACCCTGGACATTTTGACCTCTCAAAGAAAGCCCAGCGCTCAGCAGAATATCGTGGTCACAGGGCTAGATGATATTCGCAAGGACGTAAAGGATCAAAAGGCTGCATTGTCTACGGAATTTACTGAGATGTTGGAGCAGTAGGACAGCTTCTATAGAGGGATGTTTAAAAATGTACGCCAGGAAGTTCAGATTCAGAAGACCGCTCTGACCCTGGACATTTTGACCTCTCAAAGAAAGCCCAGCGCTCAGCAGAATATCGTGGTCACAGGGCTAGATGATATTCGCAAGGACGTAAAGGATCAAAAGGCTGCATTGTCTACGGAATTAGAAGATCGCCTAGCTTCTGTTAGCAATGATTTACTGGACTTCCGTGCGCAAGCACAGGAGAATTATAATAATCTTTCCTCTCAGCTGGGTGAACTTGTTGCCTACATCAATAGAGGCGGTAATGACAAAAAGGGGGAAGGAACCCAGCAGCCCCCTCCTGAGATAGAGGCAGAAGCGGTGGGGGTAGCAGAAGCAGAGGTGATAGGAGCGGATCCTCAAGTAGTGAACCTCACATGAGAGATGCCAGTTGGCTAGGAGGAAAATAGAAATTAACAATTTCTTTTGATCAGTACGTTGTACAAATCTTTTGTACTCAACTAATTCCGTATATAAATTTCGTTAGCAGACTTGGAGAAATTTATTTTTGCCTCTATATAAGTCAGTAGGCTGCTAACTTTTGCATCACCAAAAAGGGGAAAATTCTTAAGATAAAATTTATGAGTTTTGGTTATAACAAAAATAAGACTTTAACCGATTTTAAGAATCAGATCCGAACAGACAGATATTGTGGTTTACAGTTAAGAGCTCTCAGATTCGGGTATTTGGATCAGTTGAGTAATCGGGTTCGTTAACTTGATTATCGGGTCAGAATTTCAGATGTGAAGTTTTTAACTTAATTTAGAGGTTTCAGTAACAGATTCCGTTATATTGATTCAGATGTTATAATTCAGATTCGAGAGCATCAGATGTGAACAAACTACACAGGGTAATTCAGACATCAGTTACAGGAAGTCAGATCCGAATATGCTATCAAATATTAGACAGTTTATTCGAAAGAGCTTTACCATAATTCAGATTTCTATAACGGACTTAGATTGGACAGATTCGACTCAGTGACTTACAGATGTATGCTATCAGTTTTAATTACAAGAACAATACAGTATTCAGATCCGTCATACTCAAGGAGATATTTCAGATGTGGCGGCTATACAGAGACATTTCTTGCAGCTGTTCACAAAGACAGCGCGATTTTCAGATATCAATTTTACAACAAATATAAGCCTCAGAATTTCTTAAACACACCTTCACTCTATCCAAAAGATATCAATGGTCACACATCTTGGATTAAGGAAACAAAATCAGGGCTAAAAGTAGAGATGCACATCACGCAAAGAAATTGATATGATGTGTACCAGATTCGGTATGAAAATCAATTAAGCCCTAATAAACGCAAAGTACCTTCGGCATAGCGTTAATTAAGCACTGAATGCTGTGATGAAGATATTCAAAGGAATTTGTTTCCACTGACCGTTGGAGTTGAAGAGTATAAATAGATGAAGAATTCAAATGAAGAATCTCTCTGTCAATTCACATACAAAAGCTCTCGAATATTCGCTGGAACTCATTATTGCAGAAATATTCTACGTCCAGTCTTCAAAACTCAAAGAACGTTGGTCTTGATAGTTTCATCTTTGAGTCACATCTTCTGGTTTATATTTGTAAATCAAGTTTCTCTGTTTAGAAACCAGAAGATTTACAGTACTCATTTTTTAGCACTTCATTGTATATTAATATTGAGTCTGTAACGAACTTGCTGTGCGAAGCAGTTCAAAAATCAAGTTGCTTGTAATTCAGCAGTTGTATCCACATATAGTTGGAGATTGCTAGGAGTTCACTTGGAGCGAGACTCGGTGACTGGGTGTAGACAGAAGCTGTGTGCATCAAATTCTTCTAGTGGAACCTTCCTGCAAAGGAAGAATGAGAGACGTAGGATCTTCAGATCCGAACTTCCATAAACAAACTCTGTTAGGACCGAAGGATCAGATCTCACCCGAGAACTAAACTAATCAACGCAAAACCGAGAGAACTGATCCTAAATATAAAGAGTGAAGCGCAATGCTTCGGTTCTTGAACATAAACAAATAGAGCACCGGAGACAGATCTGGTATGAAATAAAATCATGCGGAATACACCAGAACTGAATCCTAATTTTAAAACTCCATGAAATCAGATTTCTGCTAAACAAAAGTAAACGCAACAGAGCATGTGAAATCTGATTTTCAATGCGTGACATCTGTTTGTGCCAAACAGATTTGTGCGTGTGTGTGTGCCATCAAATGTGTTATGCGTGCTAAATGTAAAATGCATATGCAGAACTGTAAATCGTAAAGAGATTACTCAATGTTTGTTTATGGAAGTTCAGATATAAATATCCTACGTCTCCCCTTCTTCTTTTTCAGGAAGGTTCCACTAGAAGAATTTGATCCGCAGACCCAATCACCGAGCCTCGCTCCAGGTGAACTCCTAGACTCTACACCAGCCCTCGGCTGTGTCAATCACTTGTTTTACGCCTATGTGAGAAAGGCTACAAACACAGAGTTTAACGTCTTCGTGCTTGGACGGGATCCGATTTTGCATTTTGGGTTTGAGATTCATTCACTATACAATATCGCTCAACTCTCAAGAATGTGAATGAATCTCTGTGTGTGAGATATACAGTGTAAGAACAACTATCGAAATAATAAATCTCACACACTCGGAAAATGCTCCTAAAGAGATGATGAATACTCAGCAGTCGACACTGCAATAAGCTCCTCTCTAATGATGGTCGACTCCTTCATCTTCCTGTTTTCTTCCCTCTGTAATTTCTCAGTTTTTGTATTTCACATTAGCATCAGCATCAGCATCGATTTCTTCAAATTTTTTTGTATATAAAGCTTCTCTCCAAAGATATAGCTGTTAGAGTAGATTCAAATCCCTTCTGCGCTTGTTACGGCTAAATCGTCGTCTTCCCAAATATGTGCAATCATCCTCTGTATATTGTACTATTTCCCAGAATAGTACTAATCTTGTCCCCTCAAATTAAGGCATTTGCGACTCAATTTCAACCATTGATTCTTTCCATTATGCTTTTATGTTCCAGCAGCTGATCGCTTCTTAATGTTCTTCATCTGAGTTGTTCATGTTAGAACATGCATTGTTGTTTTGAGGTTTTGTGTAAATCAAAAAGGGAGAGATTGTTGGATCTGTTTTGACAGATCCTAATCAAGTTTTGAATTACACAAAACCTATTGTTGTTATTCTAACAATTCTACTTAAAGTGCGCAGGTTTCATATCGAAGAAATGTCCAGCAGATGGTTCACATTATAAATGTTCAGCAGCTGGTTTGGTATTCATGGAATCGAGAGTTGAATTAGCGATGGAGACGTCCAGAGTTGAATCAGCTGTTCGTAATCAGGCGTTGGCCAAAGTTGAACCAGCTGGAGCATAATATTCTAGCAGATGATGAAGATCAGCTGCAAGCGCTTAAGAGCAAAGTGAACCAGCTGATACAGGAACAGAAGCTCGCTGAAGATCTTATTCGAGATGATGAAGATCAGCGAGAGGCGCAAGAGAGGAAGCAATTATAAGTACTGCTGATGAATCTATCAGCAGTCGCGATTATAAGTACTGTTGATGAATCTATCAACAGTCGCTATTCAAGAAGAAGAAGAAGCGTAGATGGAGCTGGAACGAAGAAGTTCAGCAGACAAAGCTACAGTTGAAGATATCAGCAGATGAGAAGTAGCGCTAGTTTTGGAATGAGCTGTGATGACATCAGCCTTGATGTCATCACAATCAGCAGATGAAGTGGAGCGCAAAGCTGAAGCGACGTCGTGTTTTGAATCAGCAGATGAAGCAAAGCACGAGAGAAGAAGCGACGTCGTATGGAGATTCAGCAGATGGATTAGTGCTGATGACGTCATTGGTGACGTCATCAGATTCAGCAGATGGATTAGTGCTGATGACGTCATTGGTGACGTCATCAGATTCAGCAGATGGATTAGTGCTGATGACGTCATTGGTGACGTCATCAGATTCAGCAGATGGATTAGTGCTGATGACGTCATTGGTGACGTCATCAGATTCAGCAGATGGATTAGTGCTGATGACGTCATTGGTGACGTCATCAGATTCAGCAGATGGATTAGTGCTGATGACGTCATTGGTGACGTCATCAGATTCAGCAGATGGATTAGTGCTGATGACGTCATTGGTGACGTCATCAGATTCAGCAGATGGATTAGTGCTGATGACGTCATTGGTGACGTCATCAGATTCAGCAGATGGATTAGTGCTGATGACGTCATTGGTGACGTCATCAGATTCAGCAGATGGATTAGTGCTGATGACGTCATTGGTGACGTCATCAGATTCAGCAGATGGATTAGTGCTGATGACGTCATTGGTGACGTCATCAGATTCAGCAGATGGATTAGTGCTGATGACGTCATTGGTGACGTCATCAGATTCAGCAGATGGATTAGTGCTGATGACGTCATTGGTGACGTCATCAGATTCAGCAGATGGATTAGTGCTGATGACGTCATTGGTGACGTCATCAGATTCAGCAGATGGATTAGTGCTGATGACGTCATTGGTGACGTCATCAGATTCAGCAGATGGATTAGTGCTGATGACGTCATTGGTGACGTCATCAGATTCAGCAGATGGATTAGTGCTGATGACGTCATTGGTGACGTCATCAGATTCAGCAGATGGATTAGTGCTGATGACGTCATTGGTGACGTCATCAGATTCAGCAGATGGTTCTAAAACCTGTACGCTTAAATAGAATTGTTAGAATAACAATAATAGGTTTTTTGTAATTCAAAACTTAATTAGGATCTGTCAAAACAGATCCAACAATCTCTCCCTTTTTGATTTACACAAAACCTCAAATCAACAATGCATGTTCTAACAATTCTCTCCCTTTTTGTGGGAATCAAAAAGTGAGTGAGCTGCTGGTCTTCCCTTTAAAAACAAAAGCTCTCCCTACACTGTTATAACAAAACAGCAGGAGTTTTAAACTTTGAAAAACAAAAGCAGCTTTGGGAAGCACCGTATGCAACATTATATGATTTTCAAAAACAAAACTGATGCATTACTCAAAATTATAAAAGACAGAAACGCCACTCTCCCTGTCTTTTACAACATGAGCTCAAATCATTTTAAAACTTTAAAATTTTGCATCAGCTGAAATCCGCAAAACATAGCAATTTAAACTCGAATCAGAGCATACAAATTTTTCAAATAACACGTGCTACTGAGTTGCTTAAATCTATGAAAAACCAGTACAGAGAACAGCTCAGATTTTTCTTCTTCTATATCGCCCCATGTGCTTGTCACTGAGCCTCGCTCCAAGTGATCTTACAGCACAACGAAAATAGAAGCTTGGCATCTGCCCGAGACTCGCGCATCCCGACAGTTCATCAAGCGAAAAACCGGTTCTATATTAAAATAAATTCTGGCCTTCACAAAATAAGTTTCTCAAAACATTTAAAACATTAAAAGCATAGCACATGTGTTTTAAAATCAGTGCTCGTTCAAGAACAAACCTGCTCTGATACCACTTGTTGGTCCGATTGAAATTAGGATCAAAAAGAAGATCAGCAGCAAGAGCGCGTTTGTTAAAAGCCTTTTAAGAGATTTTGCTGGCTGCTGATATAAACTCCTTGAGCTGCAATAGCTCGTTGTTCTTGAACATATACAATACAAAGAGCTGAGCACCGGAGACAGATCTGGTATGATTTAAAAAATCATGCGGAAAATACCAGAACTGAATCCTATATTTTAAAACAACTCAAACAGATTTATGTACAACATAAATCTGTTCAAGACTCGTGCTTGTGTGCTGCTGATATGTTATGCTAAGTGCTGAATTCTGTTTATGCTAAGATATAAGCAAGTGCTGATTAGTGCGTGCGTGCTGATTTGCTATGTGTGCAATGCGTGCTAAGTAAATATGCAATACAGAAAGCTTAAAGAGTACGATACTCAGCACAGCATATTTGTTTATGGAAGTTCGGATATCAATCATCCTACATCTCCCCTTCTTCCACCTCGGAAGGATCCACTACTTCTCAAATGCACAACAGCCTCAACTGTGTGACTGACTACATACACAAGAGTTTAACGTCTTCATGCTTGGACGGAATCTGTGAACATATTTCGAGATTCATTCACAAACAGGTGTGAATGAATCCGGGTGTGTGAGATTGATACAATGAACGCTCAACTCTCTGTTTTTCTCACACACGAGGGAAATGCTCTAACAAGCTAATTCTAGCTACACTGTCAACTGCAATGAAACTCTCTCTCGAATGATTAGTTGACAGCTTCACTTCAGATTATTTTCCCTCTGTTGGTGCACTGTGTAATCAATGAATATTTCCCACAGTATTGTAGTAGCACCAACTGAACGAACGCATAGCGTCTCGTTCACTCCGCTTCACGAACTGTGGTGTTTTCTTTTTTTTTTCTTCAAAGGGCGTCGCCTCCAATATATAGCCTCTGCTGAAATATCTTCCCGTTGGAAAGCTTCCAAATCTCTTCAGTGCTCCAGAAGGCTATCTTGTCTTCTTTCCATTTTTGTGCAACGCTCCTCTGAAAAGTAAAAGTACTTGCGTCCTTTTCTTTTGCAGGCTTCTGTCGCTTTCTACATTTGAATTGAGCTCAGCAGTTGACATTCAACTTTGATAATACGTCAACTGCTTCGCTGCTGAATTGATACAACGACTGCTTCACTTTGCTTCTTCTCTTCTAGCGACTGGATTTCACAACGACTGGAAGCGTAGCAACAGCTGATACAAATAAGCTCTCGACTAGAAGTACTGTTGCTACCTGCTGATTCTTCGCGCCTGCTGATTCATTCCATCGCAACATCTTCCTGCTGAATTTTTATCACAATAGCAAAACGCTGTCGTATCAACTTATGTAAACGACATCGTTTTGCTCTTGCTAACTCCAAATAGCATCTGCTGATGAACAGTAGCTCTCTGCTGAATCTCCTCTTCTACGACGTCGCTTCTGCTGCGCTATCTCAACCCATCTGCTGAATCTGATGACGTCACCAATGACGTCATCAGCACTAATCCATCTGCTGAATCTGATGACGTCACCAATGACGTCATCAGCACTAATCCATCTGCTGAATCTCCATACGACGTCGCTTCTTCTCTCGTGCTTTGCTTCATCTGCTGATTCAAAACACGACGTCGCTTCAGCTTTGCGCTCCACTTCATCTGCAGATTGTGATGACATCAAGGCTGATGTCATCACAGCTCATTCCAAAACTAGCGCTACTTCTCATCTGCTGATATCTTCAACTGTAGCTTTGTCTGCTGAACTTCTTCGTTCCAGCTCCATCTACGCTTCTTCTTCTTCTTGAATAGCGACTGTTGATAGATTTATCAACAGTACTTATAATCGCAACTGCTGATAGATTCATCAGCAGTACTTATAATTGCTTCCTCTCTTGCGCCTCTCGCTGATCTTCATCATCTCGAATAAGATCTTCAGCGAGCTTCTGTTCCTGTATCAGCTGGTTCACTTTGCTCTTAAGCGCTTGCAGCTGATCTTCATCATCTGCTAGAATATTATGCTCCAGCTGGTTCAACTTTGGCCAACGCCTGATTACGAACAGCTGATTCAACTCTGGACGTCTCCATCGCTAATTCAACTCTCGATTCCATGAATACCAAACCAGCTGCTGAACATTTATAATGTGAACCATCTGCTGGACATTTCTTCGATATGAAACCTGCGCACTTTAAGTAGAATTGTTAGAATAACAACAATAGGTTTTGTGTAATTCAAAACTTGATTAGGATCTGTCAAAACAGATCCAACAGTTCATCAGCTGATGCTACAATTCTCCTCACGTTCCAGCTGATAAACAACTGCTTCTTATTTGATCAGCTGCTCCACGTGTAATCAATGTCTGATAACAGCTTTTCTTCATTGCAACAGCTGATGCATCTTTGTTATCAGCTGTTCGTTCAGATCTCTACTGTACATCAGATTTCTCTTCAGCTCTATCTTCAGATCTCTTCAGCTGTTCTCGTCTGCCTTTAGTTGTTCCAGCTGTTGGTCATGTATATGCTTCAGCTGATCGTTCTTTGCGCACCAGCTGGTCCAGCTACTCCAGCTGATACGAAATATCTTCAGCTGAACATTCTTTTTAACTCTCTGATCCAACTTCTTCTCTTCACCTTCTATAGACATCTGATTTTCTCTTTTCCTTACGTCTGATCCATTTATCCTTTGCGCCACGTCTGATTTATCTTCATCAGCTGATTCAGACTTCTACTGTACGCAACTAACAGCAAGTACAGATGGACTTCCACGTAAGCATATCTGTTCACGCTGGACTCCACGTAAGGATTGCTGTCCACATAGGATTCCACGTAAGGATTGCTGTCCATGTAGGCTTCCACGTAATCATCTCTGTTCAACTTGGCTTTTGCCTGATTACCATCAGCTGGCTCAGCTTTGGACGTCTCCATTGCTAATCCAGCTATTCGTCTAAGTTGTTGATCCAGATTTCTTCATATTGATCGGACTTATTCTACTCTTCACTTCACATTCAGACTTTAATTCTCGCAGACTCCTCACATCAGATCTCTTATCTTTCTTCGCGTCAGATCTCTTCCGTATTTCACTCTTTAGCAATCCTGATTTCTCAAGTTTTATTCCAGCTCTTCTGTTAAATCTGTACACTACGTAGAAATGTTAGAAACACAATAACAGGTTTTGTGTAATTCAAAACTCAGATCTGGATCTGTTATCCAGATCCATCAATCTCTCCCTTTTTGATTTACACAAAACCTCAAATAACATCTGCATGATCTAACAATTCTCTCCCTTTTTGTGGGAATCAAAAAGGAATCGAAAACTGGTTTTCCCGACAAACTTTAAATAAAGCTCTCCCTACACTGCCACAACAAAAAAACGTGACAGCAGGAATTTTACAGATTTTCAAAATCAAATAGTTCATAAAACATTCCTCTCCCTATCTTCATAAAATAAGCTTTTCAAAAACAGTAAAAGTATTTAAGAAATAGCACATGCGTTTTAAAATAAGTGCTCGTTCAAGAACAACCTACTCTGATACCACTTGTTAGGATCGAAGGATCAGATCTCACCCGAGAACTAAACCAATCAACGCAAAACCGAGAGATCTGATCCTAAGTATAAAATCAAAAGAGTGAAGCACAATGCTTCGGTTCTTGAACATATAAATACGAGAGCACCGGAGACAGATCTGGTATGAAATAAAATCATGCGAAAAATACCAGAACTGAATCCTAATCTTAAAACTCCATGAAATCAGATTTCTGCTAAACAAAAGTAAACGCAACAGAGCATGTGAAATCTGATTTTCAATGTGTGACATCTGTTTGTGCCAAACAGATTTGTGCGTGTGTGTGCCATCTGTGAAAACCCGAAAATTCAGCTCCAGGAAAAAAAAAAAAACCAGCCGCAGGAAAGTCAAACCAGACGCAGCACAGTCAAACCAGACACAGGAAAGTCAAACCAGACGCAGCACGGTCAAACCAGACGCAGGAAAGTCAAACCAGATGCAGCACAGTCAAACCAGACGCAGGAAAATCAAACCAGACGCAGGAAAGTCAAACCAGACGCAGCACGGTCAAACCAGATTCAAGAAAGTCAAACCAACCGCAGAACGGTCAAACAGCACGGTCAAACCAGACGCATAAAAGTCAAACTAATCGCAGAACGATCAAACCAGCTTCTGCACAGTCAAACCAGCTTCTGCACAGTCAAACCAGCTTTTGCACAGTCAACTCAGCTTCTGCTCAGTCAGCAGTACAGTCAGCAGCACAATCAGTAGTCAGCAGTACAGTCAGCGGTCAAACCAGCTGCTGGCCAGGTCAAACCAGCTGTTGGGCAGGTCAAACCAGCTGCTGGACAGGTCAAACTAGCTGCTGGACAGGTCAAACCAGCTGCTGGACGGTCAACTCAGCTTTGACCAACGAAAATTCAGATTTTAGCTCGCGAATTCCAGCAGTTTCTACACGCATACAGATCAGATTCACAATTTGTAACTGCCAAATTAGAGGATTAATGGCCAATTAAGGGACCCAAATCAATGCCTACACTAATTTTTTTGTAACAGCCATTTTAATGGCCATGAAAGCAGGGAATTATGGCCTTAATAGCAGACCCTTGATTTACCCATTTCTGCACCTATAAATACCTCGCTGTAGCATCAAAGGACCCACACTTCTCCCAAAATTTTCTCAGAAAAATTACAGTAACTTGCACGTTGAAACCTTGTTCCCTAGTGCACCAACTTTCTACCAGATTTCAATCAGACCCTTGATTTACCCATTTCTGCACCTATAAATACCTCGCTGTAGCATCAAAGGACCCACACTTCTCCCAAAATTTTCTCAGAAAAATTACAGTAACTTGCACGTTGAAACCTTGTTCCCTAGTGCACCAACTTTCTACCAGATTTCAATCAAGCTTCAGACTACGGTAAGTGGGCTTTTGCTATTATATTCGTTTGTTATATTATATGTATTATTCATTTCAAAAATTCAGTTTTGAATCTACTGTTCGAGCACTTTTTTGTTCAGATTTCTGTTTCGTTCAAACTCTGTTTTTTGCACTGATTTTACTGTCGTAATATGGGTCTACGGAATATTCCGCACTCTGGGTTACTTGGTGTAACCACATGGCCTCGACCTCTTAGAGGAGTAAAAATTAGGAACTGATCAGTAAACCATAGACACGAAGTAATCATCAGTGCTTTTCTGCTCCTCGTTTTGTTAAGTTCTGACATGCTCTGTTAAGTTCTGACATGCTCTGTTAAGTTCTGTTATGCTCTGTTATGAGATTTGTTATTCAGTATATGTATATGAATATTTGTTATGCTCGAATGGTATCCCCCACTTGCTGAGTGTTTCCCCAAACACTCACCCCTTACTTCTCCCCCCAGATAAGAATGAAGAGCAGGTAGAAGAACAAGAACAAGAACAATTTTGGGGCTTGTGAAGATTCAGTTTCTGTTGATGTAATTATTTATATTTTTCGCTTCCGTAATTTTCTCTGATTTCTGATGTAAAAACGAACATATGTTTGGATATGTAATAGAATGGTTTGAGCTATGCTATGGTGGCTTAATGTTTCACAATTTTTATAATTGTTTAATATTGTCGATGTCATGAGTCTCGGTCTCGGGGCGTGACATTTTAGTGGTATCAGAGCTCAACAGGTGCATAATCCGGCTGGGAAAACGAATCTGAAATTTTCAAGGTCCCGGACGAAGTTTTAGATTTTGGCGAAAGACCAGTGCTACCCCCTTTGAAACGGCCCAACGAGCAATACTTACTTTTAGTGACCAAAGTCGCTCTTTGGCCGAATTCCTTCGTTTAGACCTCCGAAAACGCGTTTTTGCCGTTTTTGGAAATATTTGAAAATTCCATAACTCTTAGTACAGGACTCCGATTTCAGTTTCGTCTACTGTTCTGTAATCCCTATGGTTAGTACTTTCTGTTTATTGAATAATCTCACAACTTTCTATTTTTGGAAATATCTTCGATTTTTAGGAAATGGCCCCCTCTGCTCCCCGTACTCGTGCTGCTGCTGTCCTCCGTGTGAAACAGATTGCCCTCGATAACCAAAGCCGCACGATTAGGCGTCTTAAAGCCCAATTAGCCACAGAGAGACGAGGGTTAGCTACAATGAAGAAGGAACTTGAGGATACCCAAGTAGCACTAGAAGCCTCACACAAGGTCATCGCTGGACTTACTGAAATAGGCCTTAGCATGTCCAAGAAGATTGAAAAGATGAAAGTTAAGAAACAATAAGCTAAAGCAAGCCATGTGGTGTGCCATCAGAAGTTTCAGGCTCGTATCCAAGAGGCCGAAGACTCGATGCAAGCAGAACACTTGATCGTCGAGGCCTTGGTAGAGGAGAAGGATAGCCTACTCTGCTACTGAGGAAAATGCACGGACTGAGAACTCTGAGACAACTAAGCTCCCTGACCAACGGGTCTACCACCCTGCACCGCCTGCGCCACCTGCGCTCTACGCGCACTACGGCTCTTCATGCCCTCCTTAATGTGGATAGCAGTATCCACGGCCTCAGCATAAGACTTGGGCTTGCTTGTCAAAACGCTCTGGTACAGGTCTCCATTCAAGCCCTCCACAAACCTGGTGCTCTTGGCCCTCTCCCGGCCAGCAACATGCGGAACATACGCCAACAAAGCAGAAAACTTGCGAGCATACTCGTGCACAGACAACGAACCCTGCTCCAAGAACTCAAACTCCCGCTCACGGGCAGCTACATAGGAGTCGGGGACATACTCCTGCCTGAAGACCTGATAGAAAGTGTCCCAAGTAATGCCAACACCAGTCTCCAGTAAGGTACTAGACGTACCTCGCCACCAACGCTCTGCGGACTTCCTCAACAATAAGGTCACCAACCTCAACCGGAGATCGTCGTCATACTGGGCTCGATCAAAAAGATGTATGACGCTATGGAGCCAAGAATCCGCGTCCTCACTCGACTCATCACCATTGAAGATAGGAGGACTCATCCTCTGAAACCGAGCTATGACCACATCCATTCTCTCTACCTGAGCCGGCGGAGCTTCAGCCTCCTCTTCTCCACTACTCTCAAGGGTATGACTAGGCGCACTATACTGATCCTCATTCTGCCCTCCTGATTCCTGGAACAGCCCCCTACTACGACCACGACGTCTAGGCGGAATCTAAAACACTCAACAGGATAAGGAAAAACAGAACAGATACAGCAAAGAAAGCATATAACACAAAATATGCAGCACGTAGTCACATAAGTCAAGCACATGCAACACGCTACGCCGTGCCTAGACACAAGTGTGATCAAAAGAATTGAGCTTATCCCAGTTTAAGCTCTGATACCAAAAATGTCAGGCCTCGTGCTCACAACAGATAAACACATGCGGAAGCTATCAAAAAAGTGGGTAAAATTTTCGCTTTTAGGCCCGACGGTTTTGAACATATAATTTAAAATACAACGATACTTAAAATAAGTTTCCCAATCATAAAACAATCAACAACAAAGCATACATAATTCAAACATGTATCATACTCCCCTACGGGTACAACAACAAAGCGCAGGGCATCCCTCTGGCTAACTGATACATATATATATATATGCTATATGCTATTGGGACACACTAGCCACCTTCTGGGGCACCACCAGCTGGGTTGAAACCACGACCAGCTGTAGAACCTGGGTTTCCTGAAAACAACGAAACAAAGAAACAAACCAAGCCCCGGAGGGACATGGGGTCAAACCCCAGTACGGAGAGCAATAATACAACAGAAATAAACAGCAAGGAATAAAATGTAGGTGCTATGCATGAGACGCCGAAGAACAACGGAAAGCTCGACCCCCAAGGGAGCTAAGGAACTCAAACATAGCTCCAAGAATTACCAACAACATACAGTGGCCACGGGGTGTATTCACAGTGTGGTAGTGAGCCACTCGCCATGACACTACACCCACTTACCAGATGCATCAAACAACTCAACCTGCTGTTGCCTCGCCCATGAACTGTGGTAGTTAACCACTCGGCGCATGGTGGCTACGATCCCAGCAGGGAGATGAGAGTGCGGTATTGCCCTCACATCCTGGTAAGAAAATCAACAACAACACAACAAGGTACAAAGACTACCAAAACTGGAAAAGGAATACCATGCGTGTATGCAACATGCTGGAATACAAGCATATGGACATTTGCAACGCAGCAAATACACAAATAGCATACAGAATCCTCAACAGGACACAACCAGCAGGCACGGCCATTCCACATACCAGCAACTACAATCATCCAAGCCATAATCTCGCCGTAATATAAGCTCAATTCCGTACCTTATACTGAGCAACAACTAACCCTGCGATAAATCCCGAAGACTGGTAAAAGCCTGTTAAACACACGGCATACACAACGTAAATCTAACAGGTTGCTAATCAAGCTCACGGCTGGGAGTCTCACTCGACCAGCTGCTCCACATACCTCAACAATAACATAGAAAGCTTAAAAACTATGGCTAGGAACAAGGTCTCACCGAAAACCAGAACGTAGTTCTACCAAATCGACGCAACACTCGAACGGCAGCAACTTCGCGTTCCTCGACCAGCCAATTCCAGCTTCTAAAACTGGTACGAATTGGAAGAGCTTCTCGAGAGGAGTCCAATGCTACCTCGCACGAGCAAAACAACCACCGGAAAACAACGGGAAATCGTCGGAAAAGCTCACGGCTGAACAGTGCTCTAGGGTTCGAAGGATAAGGAACGAAAGGCTGGAAAATTTGCTAAGTATGGGAAATGATATCACAATTCGAAGACCAAGTCTTCCTATATATAGCACTAGCAACGACTGGAAATCAATACCAATAATTGTCCATCGACAAAATCAGCAGGAACACTACAACCAGCAGACGCAAAGAACCAACTGCTGATTTCTCCAATCAACGCTACAACAAATCGCAAAGCAAACTAACGGCTGGTTCTCAAAACGGCGTCGCACCAACTTACTCAAACAACGTCGCACAGGATACTATACCAGCAGCTGGGTATCCAGTCGCAAGAGCAAAACAACGCAACTCTTCTCTCTGCTGGTTCCAGTCGCAACCTCAAAACGCAGCGTTGCAACTAATTCAAACGACGTCGCTCCACTGACGTCATCCAGTCGCTAGCTCTCGTGAAATATCAGCAGCAAGCATCAGCGGCGAAACTCACTCGCAGCTGGACTCCCAGTCGCAAAAACGAAACGACGATGTTTCCTCTTCGAGCTACAGGAAAGTTGACCCACGTTGACATCTACTCCTGCTGAACAACCAGCAGACACTCGCACACAAAACCACCAGCTGGTACCAGACGCAACATCGAAACGACGTCCCGCCAACTAATCTAAACACAGTCGTTTTGATCCTCAACGCAAATACACTAACGCACCTGCTGATCACAACACGTGCAACCAGACTTCACGCAACGATAGCGTTTCAGGAATCTCGCGCTAAAACACGCTTCGACTGGTTTTGCCACCGACCAGCTGCTAGCTCACAACACCAGCTGACACGTCAACCAGCAGGTACCTCAAATATGCGAAAATACAAAATCTCCAGAATTGTTCAACACACGAAATGGAACCCGAAAATGCAACTCAAACACTCAAATAGAGATCTCAAACCAGCAGAACATCTATTTATCGATTCATTCCGACGATAAATCTCAATTACAAATCCAGGTCTCACATTTCTCCCCCACTAAAAAGGATTTCGTCCTCGAAATCAAACAACAATTCTGAAAGCACAACACAACAATTGAAACTCGAAGCAACAACAAGAAACTAAGCAGAAACTCGCCCAACACAAGGCCAAGAGTTCAAGATAACTGAGCAAACAAGTCACAACAACTAAGGAAGGAAAACAGCAAAAACTACTAGCTACTGGAAAATATAGCCCAACAACTACTCAAACAGATGTGGCCACTCGCGCTGCATCTTCTCTTCCAGCTCCCAAGTAGCTTCTTCCCTACCATGCTTGCTCCACTGCACCATCACCAACGGAATGGTATTATTCCTCAACTGTTTCTCTTTTCTGCCAAGGATTTGCAAAGGGTATTATTGATAGCTCAACGACTGATCTAGCTCTACCTCGTCAGTTCCAAGCACATGAGACGGATCTGGCTCATACTTCCTCAACATGGAAACGTGAAAGACGTCATGCAGAGAAGATAACTCGGACGGCAACAACAGACGATACGCCAAAGGGCCAATCCTCTCGACAATCTCATACGGACCCACGTAACGAGGGGCTAACTTTCCCTTGCGTCCAAAGCGCATCACACTACGAAACGGAGAAACTTTGAGAAATACACGATCACCAACCTGAAACTCAAGAGGTCGGTGCCTCTTATTCGCATAACTGGCTTGGCGATCCTGGGCAGCTTTCATCCACTGTCTAATAAGATCCACGTGATCTTTCATCTGCTGCACAAAGTCAGGGGTAGATAGCTGCTTCTCCCCCACTTCTTCCCAACACACTGGCGATCTGCACTTGCGGCCATACAAAGCCTCGAAAGGCGCCATGCCAATCGTTACTTGGTAGCTGTTATTATACGAAAACTCAACCAAAGACAACGCGTCTTGCCAACTACCCCCGAAATCCAACACAATAGCATGCAACATATCCTCCAACATCTGGATAGTTCGCTCAGATTGGCCATCTGTCTGGGGATGATACGCGGTACTCATAGCCAATCTAGTGCCCAAAGCTGTCTGCAAACTCTTCCAAAACCTGGAAGTAAACCTCGGATCTCGGTCAGACACGATTGAAAAAGGCACACGTGCAACCTAACAACAAAATCAATGTACAGCTTCGCCATCTTCTTCAACGAGAAGGTCATCCCATAGGGAATGAAGTGTGCAGACTTAGACAAACTGTCTACAACTACCCAAACAGCATCGCACCCTCGGCTGGAACGGGGCAAATGCGTTACGAAATCCATCGCAATGTGCTCCCAATTCCATTGGGGCACCTCTAAACTCTGCAACAGACCACCAGGTCTCATCCTTTCGGCCTTTACCATCTGGCAATTCAAACAACGAGCGACAAAACCAGCAACATCGCTCTTTAGGCCAGCCCACCAAAAGTGCGGCTTCAAAGCATGGTACATCTTTCGTGCACCAGGATTAACACTATGTTTGCTACAGTGTGCTTCTCGAAGGATCTCTTCCCTCAAATCAATCAAATTGGGTACAACCAACCTGCCCCGGAAACGTAAACAACCATCGGACGAGACAGAATAGTCCTCAAGTTCGCCAGCCCTGACTTTCAACTTCAACTTGTGGATTGACGGATCGGTCCTCTGAGCTGCTCTAATGCTAGAAACAATCTGCGGTTCCACTTGAAAATATGAAACCATCACGCAATCCTCAGCAAGGTAGAATCTCCAACCCGTAGTGTTAAGATGCTCTTGATCCTTAGAGATGTACAACGATGCAAGCATCTCACTAGCCTTCCTGCTCAACGCATCCGCCACTACGTTCGACTTCCCAGGCTGGTATTTAATCTCACAGTCAAAATCCTTAAGCAGCTCCATCCATCGACGCTGTCTCATGTTCAAGTCAGGCTGCGAAAACAGATACTGCTAACTCTTGTGGTCGGAGTACACCACAAACTTCTCGCCATACAGGTAGTGACGCCAGATCTTTAACGCAAAGACCACCGCTGCTAACTCCAAATCATGAACTGGGTAACGAGTCTCGTGCGGTTTCAACTGCCGCGAGGCATACGCAATGACTCTACCATTCTGCATCAGCACACAACCCAATCCATTTAGCGAAGCGTCGGAACAAACAACAAAACCACCTGAACCGGACGGCAAAGCCAACATAGGCGCAGTAGTTAACTTTTCCTTAAGCAGTTGAAAAGCATTCTCACACTGCTCAGTCCAAACAAACCGTTTATCCTTCTGGGTCAATTGGGTCATCGGCTTAGCTATAGAAGAAAACCCCTCAATGAAACGACGATAATAGCCAGCCAGACCTAAGAAACTGCGAATCTCAGACACATTTCTCGGTCGCTCCCAGTTCAACACAGCATCCACTTTATTGGGATCCACAGAAATGCCATCTGCTGAAATGACATGGCCCAGAAATACAACGCGTTCCAACCAGAACTCGCACTTGGAAAACTTCTCATACAACTGCTGCTCTCTCAACCTGAGAAGAACCATCTCCAAGTGCTCCTTGTGCTCCCTCGGAGTCTTCGAGTACACCAGGATTTCGTCTATAAAAACAATCACAAACTGATCTATGAACTCTCGGAAGACTCGGTTCATCAGATCCATGAAGACTGCAGGTGCGTTTGTCAACCCAAACGGCATCACCAAAAACTCAAAATGTCCGTACCTCATATGAAATGCAGTCTTCGCGACATCTTGATCCCTCACTCTGAGCTGATGGTACCCGGAACGAAGATCAATCTTAGAATACACCGCAGAACCTTGCAACTGATCAAACAGATCATCGATTCTCGGCAACGGGTACTTATTCTTCACAGTGGCTTTATTCAACTGACGAAAATCAATGCACATCCGCATTGAGCCATCCTTCTTCTTCACAAACAGAATGGGCGCACCCCACGGTGACATACTAGGACGAATGAAACCCTTCTCCAGCAAATCATCTAACTGTACCTTGAGTTATCTCAACTCCGCAGGCGCTAGACGATACGGGGCACGAGAAATCGAAGCTGTGCCAGGAACCAGCTCTATGCTGGAGTCTATCTCCCGCCTCGGAGGAAAACCAGGAATCTCCTCCGGAAACACGTCGGGAAAGTGTCGCACAACGGGAACGTCACTAAGCTGAACACTAGAAGAAGAAGACGCATCCAAAGCGTAAATCATAAAGCCAGCATTTCCCAAAGACAGCAAGCTAAACATCTCCATCGTGGAGACCAACGGAATCCTCGATCTCGAGTCCTGGCCGTAGAAGTCCCACTTCTCGCCAGACAAAGGCCTAAAACGCACAATCCCATGGAAGCAATCCACGGAGGCCCTGTAGTTGGACAGCACATCCATTCCAACTATACAATCGAAATCCCAAAGCATCAAACGGATCAAATTCGCTAACAAGG